>JBAMJV010000898.1:35000-58289 GCA_037951105.1 Echinarachnius parma | reverse complement strand
TCTAAATCAATTTGCTTAGGCAACATTGCTTAATTGTAATTAAATTATTTCTACGTCGTATTTATTTCATTTTCGGATTAACGAACCCTATTTCATTTTAGGACTAACGAACCTTCGGAATAACGAACCCGATTTTATTTTCGGACTAACGAACCTTCGGAATAACGAACCTTTGGAATAATGAACCCGATTTTATTTTCGGATTAACGAACCTTCGGAATAACGAACCTGATTTTATTTTCGGATTACCGAACCTTCGGAATAACGAACCCGAATTTATATTCGGAATAGCGAACCTTCGGAATAACGAACCTTTGGAATAACGAACCTTCGGAATAACGGACCTTCGGAATAACGGACCTTCGGAATAACGAACCTTCGGAATAACTGAACCTTCGGAATAACGGACTGTAACCGAAACTTTACCTCATCTTGTTTACATAAGACTGAAGTCATTTCCTGCCTCGCTTGGTCCTGTTTCATCCCCTCTGAGATAAGGATCTCTTTGTTCTTATACTGGACCTCGTGGCTTTTTGCTGCAAACTCACTTGCACACAAACTAGGTATGCTTTCTCACTCTGTCTTCATCATTCGTCCAAGCCACACCTATTTAGCTCTATCTTCTACACCCATATGAGTTACCATTAAACTCATAATGGCCACCATGGATTGTATTTACGGGGCTACAATTCATGCCGTTTTCTCTTCACGCACGCTCGCGTTTCTCATCTTCACCGATCATCTCATCCAACTCTTGTTCTTATCTCTTCCGCGGACGCGCGTTTCATTCAGGCCAACGGAACTTTAAAATATATAACCATGGACTTTAATTAATCACCGTGCAATACATCTTCGGACATTTGTTTTTCCCTTCAATAATGACGTCATCCAAATTCTACATCACTTGTGTGTACATTCTTTTATTCAGTCTTATTTCTATTAGTGAACTTTGTATTGGGTGCTGGTGACTGCCGTATGTGTTTGCATCGACAACAACAACAACAACAACACATACAATCCATCACACTCCACATTTCACCGATATATTGGCATCACTAAAATATCATGTCTGTCCATTTGTAAAAGGGTTGCGGGTTCAAGTTATACCATGTTTGCCTTCAAATGACACTTTGTCATGTACTGAATTATCCAATGCCTTAATTGTACTTTTTGTTCTGTTATATTTCTTTGCATAAGTTGTCAACTAGTGGAACGCTAATTTCCTTTTCCTTTTCTTTTTACTCTGAGTTGATTTATGCAGACATGTCATGTGTCATGTTAAGGCAAACATACATTTGATATCAAGCCCAAATACAGAAAGGTCCACTTTTTATCGGTATTTCGGCCACCAAACCAGTGGTCTCGGGCAACGATCGGCCTTGTCCCCACCCCCCCCCCCCCCTCCCCCGCGCTAAAACTAAACTAAACTAAACAAGTGATCTCGGTCTCTGCCTTAAAAACATTTGACTACAGACACACCCAGCACCCCCCCCCCCCCCCCCCACAACTCAATCAGTAGTCTTGTTCTCTTCTCCCAATCGGCCTCGGTCTCGTTTTTTTGTAAATTACGCACCCCCTTGAGAACAAAAACACGGCTACGGGCCTGGATATGACTCGAACTCCCCCAACCCTTTGGATGCCAGTCACAGCTCCTAACCAGTACTCAAATAATATGCTTTATTATCACATTTGTCATTCAAATTCCATAAGTCATGTCATTCGATCATTTTCTCCCATTTTTGTCATAAAATCTGAATTCAATACCTACCGCATACGTTGTTTACTTGACCTCATTTTAATCTATCAGCACACAAACAATTCCTCAACCACGTCAACTGACATATATACAAAATTATGCTGGTACCAGCTCGTAGTTAAATGTCCTGCCTTGTATGAAACATTTGGTAAGATGATCCCATCTAGTTTGTTACTGCATGTATCATTCATTGCATTTTAAATCCAAACAACAGTATTGGGAAAGTTACGAAATGGCCTGGTGGTCACATCTGACCGGATTGCGTAAACGTATGCCAAACGTATAGAAAATATGCGAAATAAAATCATTCGGTGACGAACTTAATCTCCATTGTTGCTCGAAGAACGGATATAAAACGGATTTAACGTACAAAAACGCACGATTACCAGACATCACCGTATGAGTAATGGACAACACCGTACGCGTAACGTACACGAACCGGTCAAAACGAATGTGGAACGCATAAGAAACGGACAAAACGTACTTCGAACGTATTTTTTAGCCTGGTCATATCTGACCGGATTGTAAAAACGTATGACAAACGAACAGCAAAATTGTCAATCCGTTCGTCTCCGTTTGTATACGTTTATTGTCCGTTTCTAGTTCGGTGAATACGTTCCTTGTACGGCGATGTCGGTTTGAAAGTTTTGTGCATGCACAAAACTTGAAACGGACACCACCGAATACAGTCGTCCGTTGGTCGTACGTTTGTTGTGCGCTGTGCATCCGTTTTGTTCGCAATTCGGTACTCGTACGTTTCTTGTCAGTTCGTATCCGTCAACGGACATCAACGGATACGAACTGACAAGTACAGGCCGAGAAACGTACGAGTACCGAACAAAACGGATGCACAACGTACACCAAACGTACGACCAGCGGACGACTACTTTCAAACGGATAGAACAGACATCGCCGTACAAAGAACGTATTCACCGAACTAGAAACGGACAAGAAACGTATAAAAACGGAGACGAACGGATTGACAATTTTGCTGTTCGTTTGTCATACGTTTTCACAATCCGGTCAGATGTGACCGGGCCTTAGAGCCAAAATAATAAATTTTGTTGAATTAGCCCCCGTTGCAGAAAGAGAGAAAAATCGATTGTAAGTTACAATAAATTGTAAATCAGAAAATTTGCGTGATGATTCAACAAATCAGATTTGCTAATTTAGAACACATGATCTGACTTACAATTAGTTGCAACTTACAATCGATTGTATCTCTTTCTGCAACGGGGCCCTTGTGTGGTAAAATCCAAACTTTAGTATCGTTAAATGAAGAAATCTCGGGGGACATTCAATTTACGTCGACAGCATGCCAGTGAAATTTGGCCTATCAAAATTTACCGCCCGCTCTCCCCGCTCCGCTGGGCTGCAGATCGGGTCGACAATCCCGATATGCCGTGCTCTTTCGCTCGCTTAGCTTTCACACGCTGCGCACAGTCATGACAGTGCGGGTATGTATTTCATCTGTGCACAGATCGCTGTAGTTTGAACCTTTTAATGCTCAAATAGTCCTTTCAAGGATTTTGTTTCTTCTCGAAATCTTTATAAACAGTAAAGTTATCATTCTGTAACAATAGGTTATTGAATTAAAGCATAATATTATTTTTCATTTGTTGTTTGATGGGCGTCTCCCAATACTTTCATTTGGCTTTGACCTGTGTATCTTACATTTTGAGCAATATTTGAAAAACGCTGAAAAATGGGATAAATCCTCGTCGCATTAATCAATTATAGCACAGGACGTAGGGGAAAGATAGACAATGTTTGCCCATTAATTTGGAGTATTTTCCTCAATTATAGATGGGTAAAATAATGTAGTTATATTTATTCGGTGTTGGGCAAAATTTAAGCAACATTTGAGTAATCATTGTTGTCATCATTCATGATCGATTATAATCTATATTACAGTGCAAAATAACATTTCAATTCCTTCGTGTGATTATTTATAACGATTGTTTTATTACTTGCTATTGTATATAAGTTAAATAATTATATTTAAGAACTATACTTAATTCAAGCAACATGCTTTTGAAGTTAGTTACTTATTTGTTTTTATTTGTGCACATCGGCTGATGCGCCGCGAACGTCGAAAAAGTATATATAAAGAGCCACCATTATTATTGACTAACCGGGTATACAAAGATCGTATTATATTTTAGCATAGTTATGTAGGTGTAAATGGTTACGGAAGTGGAATACGAATATATGTATGACAAAATACAACAAAAAAGAAAGGAAATGAACATGATCAACGCAATACACTAACATAATAGCGTTTTTACATCAAAAGCTAATTTTACCCAACTTTATTACCCAACTATTGTTGGTAATCTTTGGGTAAAATCATAATACCCATTTACTGGGTGACAGTTGGGCAACTTACAGATGGGTAATGTAAGAGGGTGAAAGAATGGATAAATGAGATGGCCAAACAAAATGGCTGATTGGGTAAATTTGTACCAATAGTTGTAAGGATACCTAGCCTCATGATGGGTGGGTAAAGTGGTTCCCTTGTTTAATAGTGTTATGGATTCTCACACTAAATAGCTAAAAACACGAGAATAAAAGAGGATAATAGCATAAACCGTTCTAGGGGGTTCCTAACATTAGTCATTGGGAATTATATTATTCGTATTCTTAGATATTTATATTGGAAGATTATGATAAATAAAAAAGACATTGAATTTTCAAATTAGCATTGTGTAAATTATTATTATTGACATCAGGTGGCCAATTTGTTTCCGTTTAAAAAGTCGACCATCATCGGAATCATGTGCGGATGCTACGACACCTCTTCACTCGTCTTCCTGGTTGTCAAGGTGAACATATACGATATTAACTTGACATCACATGACTTATTTTAGCCAATCAATGACTCGAATTTGACCAAGCCAGATATCATAAAGAAGTGTTACATTATAATCTTAATAATGATAATTACAATAATATTATCATTATAACTATTAGTATTAGTATTAGTAGTAGTAGAAGTAGTAGTAGTAGTTAGTTGTTGTTGTATTACGTATTGTTCGTAAACTAAACAATTACAATTAATTCAAGTCAGTAACTTATGTTATTTTTTGTCTAAAAGAAGTGAATACCATACTTAATTATCTATACACCGCATTCGAATCGTACGTACGTTGGGACAATGTGCTTCAAACACATTGCTCAAGCATTATGCATTATTCGTGACTGCTCTAACCATTGTACTTGCTTAGAAATTAATTCCATCCTCTATTATAATGATAATAAATGCATATAATACTTTTTGTGTCACAGATAGCGTACGAAGACGGGGTCCCCCTGCAAGTGTGCTCGCTGGTTCTCGCTGCATCGCTTATCTTCTTCACTGTCAATACTTGTCTCTTACCCAAAGACCACATCCCCTGGCCCCTCCCCAACGGCTACCGGCTCATCTGTCCGTGCTCAGGGGAGAGTGCGGAGTCGCATGTCGAAGAGAAAAGCGAACTCAATAACTTCGCCGCGTCTTCGAAATCGAAAACTCACTCGAGTTACAAGTCCGTCGACATCTCACCGCAGACTAATAACGGATTCGACAACCTGGGATATGACCTGACCGACGAAGGAGGTACAATAATGCTTGCTAGTGTAAAATTAGACCATATGTCACGTTGGAAATTGTCATGACAAACATGTCTTTGCTGTATATCACAAATCATGCCGTAAACTTATTCGTCTTTGTGTGGATCTATTAAAGAGCATACAAAGAGGGAATACGTTTTCGCAGTAATACAGTTTACATATTAGCCGTTATACCTGTCAATGTAAAATAAGAATAGTTATATTCATGTTTTACAGCCCACTAAAGCTTGTTGAGGCAGCAACATTATGGACGATAATCTTTCAAGGTTAGCATTAACATATTGCTTCTCAGACAGAATACATCAACAAGGTACACGATGACCGCCTTTTAACGAGTTATTGCAGTACCCGTCATTTCAAACTGTAGACATTTCAATACCCGTCGTTAAATATTATATTCATACATTCATTCGTTCATCAAAGAATACATGTAAGTCACATAATTAAACATTAATAATGAATGCCTTTCCATCTTAACATTTATTGTGTCAATCTATTAACTGAATTGAAACCCTTTGTTGCAACCAATGAAGGGACTCCCAAGTTCAGAGTATTACGCGGATTACACTATACGTTCGAACCCATCTTTTAAAATGCAGATTTGCGCCATGCGGAAGAAATGAACGGTAAATACAATTCACCAACATCTATAGAAAGCAACAATGTCGCGGTGATTGAAGAGACACCCTCTCCCGACGACGAATGGTCAGTGGAGCAGGCGGAGAAGGCGCGGTGCGAGGAGTACCCCACCGCGATGTCTTGCTTCAAGAGTCCGATGTTCGTCTTCCTGTGCGTATGGGCGGTCGTCTCGCAGCTGCAGATATTCTTCACCCTCGGCATCATGAACCCGTGGCTGACCTGGTTGGCGAACGGGAATGTACACATTGGTGAGAGAACAGGCTTCGCACAATGATGCAACGTCAAATTTAATGTCGTTTTATTGCACATGCATGAATGTGAAATATATATTAATTTTACAAAATAATGAATGTTTATCCTTTCTAGATAGTAATTATTACCGTATATCCCAGTTTATTTACACCCTGAATTGAATTTTATCCGCAATTTTCACTTCAAGTTCCCTACTGCAGAACCAACCAATATTACTTCACATCTCTTTGTATAATTATAATGCTTACCTATATTTTGTAAATATTATGTCATGTATTGTTTTTAATCACTTTACATCACAGTATTGTTTATTGCTGATGTTAATTTTGTTGCTGATTGTGGCTGTGGTATATAGTTGGGGTGGAAAAGTGTTCACAATTGACCTCGTAAAACATCGTCTTTATAAGAAAGGCAATCAGTTACATACATCATAATTATTGCTTATTGCTTTGTTCCTTTACATGATATCCTTTCGATGTCTTTGCATCCAGTGAGCTGGTACACGAATGTTTTTGCGTTGATGACCCTGATGAGCCTTGTGCTTGGACCATTCAGTGGTCTCATCATCGATAGGACGAACATTGGGATATGTAGCAGACAGTCCAGCGACCAAGGTAGGCTCATCATCTTGGGTTGCGGAGAAGACCGAGACTAATTGAGATTACATTTTAATATAATGTATTTTTGTATGTTTGTATTTCATTTCCATGAATTTGAGTATACTACTTATCATTTGATTATCATTTCTATCAATGTTTTAAATGTGGCAGGGCTTTAAAAAAATTATTTGTAAACAAAAAAGAGAAACAAATTCACAAAGTGATATAACTTGTATTCATGCAAAAACTTATATGAGGCAAAATGTATTTTCCTTGCAGCTGCAGGACATAGCCACGGTGCGTACGCTGATCTCTATAAAGTTATCCACCCCGTAGTGATCATCATAGCCACGTCTGTAGTGTGCGGTGTGTGCATGTGCTTCAAGATTCTCCCTTTACAATACCTTACATTCACTCTCTTCATGATCATTCGATCTATGTTCTACTCTGTGTCCGCAGCCACCGTTCCTGTTACGTAAGTTATTTCTGTTTATTTGTTATCTTTTTTTTATTTGAATAGTTGTAGATAAATAGTTTTCAATTGAATGAGTGAGAACTTTGCATCAATGTAATCTAACTATAACTATCCTTTCATCAATTTCATTAAAATAATTGACTTGACTTAGTTGCATATAGGACGGGTTTCCCTCTCTCTCTGAAAAGTTTTAACCTATTCCACTTAGATCTGCCCTCGACTTGGTCATCTTGCTTGGGCTCGTTTTTCAACTTACATTTTTCTCCAGACTTTTTATCTCCTCTTACAATTTCCTGTGATTCTTTTCCTTCTGACATCTCTGCTCTGACAACTGTACCACTGACCATATGCGTCCCCCGTTCTGTTGTCAATATTATCCCTTATGCGCTGCGACGGAAACTTGGTTGGAACTCACCATCATTCAATCGAAAGTCGACGATTATTGATCTTAAAAATAAGAAAGGGAAAGCAAGTCAAGTCTAAATCATTCAATAAAGACGCTGTACATGCGTGTTCTGAGGGGGAAATATTAATTTTTATCAAAACAGCTTATTCCTGTCTTATCTTTTGTCCTTCTACCTGACCTTTCCATGATCACAGATTTCCGATGAAGTACTACGGTGTAGTGTTTGGTGTGATGTACCTCATCATAGGCCTGTTCGGTCTGCTTCAGTATCCGCTATTCATAGTCATCGAGGGTGTGCTAGATGGAGACCCTGCATTTGTAAGTTAAGATGGTTCATAGTCATCGAGGGTGTGCTAGATGGAGACCCTGCCTTTGTAAGATGGTTCATAGTCATCGAGGGTTTGCTAGATGGAGACCCTGCCTTTGTAAATTAAGATAGTTCATAGTCATCGAGGGTTTGCTAGATGGAGACCCTGCCTTTATAAGTTAAGTTGGTTCATAGTCATCGAGGGTTTGCTAGATGGAGACCCTGCCTTTGTAAATTAAGATAGTTCATAGTTATCGAGGGTTTGCTAGATGGAGACCCTGCCTTTGTAAGGTAAGATGGTTCATAGTCATTGAGGGTTTGCTAGATGGAGACCCTGCCTTTGTAAGTTAAGATGGTTCATCGTCAACGAGGGTTTGCTAGATGGAGACCATGCCTTTGTAAGTTAAGATAGTTCATAGTCATCGAGGGTTTGCTAGATGGAGACCCTGCCTTTATAAGTTAAGTTGGTTCATAGTCATCGAGGGTTTGCTAGATGGAGACCCTGCCTTTGTAAGATGGTTCATAGTCATCGAGGGTTTGCTAGATGGAGACCCTGCCTTTGTAAATTAAGATAGTTCATAGTTATCGAGGGTTTGCTAGATGGAGACCCTGCCTTTGTAAGGTAAGATGGTTCATAGTCATTGAGGGTTTGCTAGATGGAGACCCTGCCTTTGTAAGTTAAGATGGTTCATCGTCAACGAGGGTTTGCTAGATGGAGACCATGCCTTTGTAAGTTAAGATGGTTCATAGTCAACGAGGATTTGCTAGATGGAGACCCTGCCTTTGTAAGTTAAGATAGTTCATAGTCATCGAGGGTTTGCTAGATGGAGACCCTGCCTTTATAAGTTAAGTTGGTTCATAGTCATCGAGGGTTTGCTAGATGGAGACCCTGCCTTTGTAAATTAAGATAGTTCATAGTTATCGAGGGTTTGCTAGATGGAGACCCTGCCTTTGTAAGGTAAGATGGTTCATAGTCATTGAGGGTTTGCTAGATGGAGACCCTGCCTTTGTAAGTTAAGATGGTTCATCGTCAACGAGGGTTTGCTAGATGGAGACCATGCCTTTGTAAGTTAAGATGGTTCATAGTCAACGAGGATTTGCTAGATGGAGACCCTGCCTTTGTAAGTTAAGATAGTTCATAGTCATCGAGGGTTTGCTAGATGGAGACCCTGCCTTTGTAAGTTAAGATGGTACATAGTCATCGAGGGTTTGCTAGTTCGAGACTCTGACTTTGTAAGTTAAGATGGTTTATAGCCTTTGGTTTACACTCACTGCCAGATCGTCTTACACAAAGTTTGCATAATCCGTCTGGTTCTACACACTATTTGCTCTGATCTGGTCCAAGTGGCATATATTCTAGTCACGTGCCATCTTATGATAGCTAAAACTATATTTTGTCTTATCACCACTTCGCCTAATGATCATTTCGGCGTATAATTGAAAATTGAATTGAATTGAAAGTGGTTTGTTAAATAAAAAGTATATGGCAGCTAAACAGCTGAACTGCGTACAATTTTCCTTTTACAAAACTCATACGAACAAATGAACATATTGTACATACAAAATCTCGTACACGAAAACAATGAACGCATATTGATACTGCTTCACAACTGTATAATGTAATTTGGACTAGCCAGAGCAACAATTAATTTCCTAGACCCAATTAGACATAAGACGAACTACAAGGACTAAGTCAATAATAGCACATGTAATGTAAATGAAGTGACACAGTGATATTGTATTATAATGAAAATGGGTGAAAGATTATGTATATAATAACATTAACAAACACAGTTATAATTAAATTGGCTGACCACCGAATTTACCGTTTCAATGCATTGCATACATTTACCAAATACTTATCACCTGAAATACGAGACCAGAGGACAATCATTATAACTTGGTTTAATCAGGATTACAATCATGATTATATACAATTCCATTTACCACACTTACACAATACAGACGCCACTATATATATCATTCATTGTCCACACCATAGGCGGTGTTTGACACGTACAGAATCATGTTGACATTTTAATCAAGATAATATTATATGCTGAGACTTAATCTTGACTTTAAGATATGAATATTTATTTTATCTATTGAAGGTTATGCTAGGATTCATCGCGGCTAACATCCTGAGCCTGATATACCCAGTATACATCATATATTACATCAGGGCTAGGACAAGTACAAGACCCAGCCTTTGAAGCAAGCCTACATCATCTATTACATCAGGGCTATGACAAGTAAAGGACCCAGCCTTTGAAGCAAGCCTACATCATCTATAACGGCAGGGCTAGGACAAGTACAAGACCCAGCCTTTGAAACATGCCTACATCATATATTACGGCAGGGCTATGACAAGTACAAGACCCAGCCTTTGAAGCATGCCTACATCATCTATTACGGCAGGGCTAGAGCAAGTCAATGACCCAGCCATTGAAGCAATGATTTATTAGAGACCCGAAAAGACAACGTAACACACCCTTATACCTTCTTCGTCTTCTTGGTTGCAATGGTCAATCTAGCGAACTGCATATCAGTACAGAATTATGACACTTTAGTTTAATAAAACTGGTTATTGAACTGTCGTCGATGTTCTTCCTGGTTTCACCGTTAAGAGCATCTTGACTCTGAGCCTTTTCACTTTAACTTCAACGGTATCACGGATGTCAAGGTCTGAATATCATTCGATAGTCGATTGGCGTACACTTATCCAAGGTGTGGTGGCTAAGGTTACGGAAGGGAGTAGAGCCGCTAATTTATGCCTTCGATAACCAAACCAGAATAAGGATGCGTGCTGCAGTTGATACCAATTACGCGTATTTGAAATTAACTAAAACTGTTTAAAAGTTTCATATTAACGAAATTATTATTATTTTTTATAACGGGATAACGATGTACCGTAAAACTTCGCCTATAGGCGCTACTATCTCACAGTATTAGCAGGTATTAATCAATCAGCCCCAGCCGCGTCCACAAGGATCTAGTATAATGAATATGTATCTAGCCCTTTGTCAACGATCTTCGAGCAGGTCTTAATGAATATTCATGATAGCATAATCATGTAAAGTTGAGAAAAGGTAAACGTTACTTAGGGTTAAAAACCCACCAAGCAAGCAGAAGTAGCTCTTGGGTCGGTGGTTGGTGCAAATCATTCTAGGCATGGCGGTATGTAAAGCCGTATAGGTTCAAGTCGCATTGGATAAATTAATTTTGTATTCTTCAATTTCATCATGTTCATAGGAATTTTGTTTTAACAAATTATGCCACCGTTTTGTGCATAGGAATAGGAAGGAAAATCATTAACTTTTTGTCAGATACACAATTATGACATTCATTTGAAGTCATGGCATTCCCTGCCCACACGCACACGCACACGCATACGTACACGTACACGCACACGCACACGCGCACACACACACACACACACACACACACACACACACACACACAAACACACACACACACACACACACACACACACACACACACACGCACACGCGCACGCGCACACACACATACACACACACACCCACACAAGTCGTGTGCGCGGGATGGGGGGGGGGGGGGGGGGGGGCACGGGCGTCGATCTGTCATTGATACCCATTCATCAGGGGGATGATCTATTCGTCCATCCTCCCCTGATGAATGGGTATAACGTAAGTATCGACGCCAATTTAAGCATTATGTTCATCTAATAATGTAATTTGTCTTTAACTAGTTTCCTCTTTTCGGTTGAATTTCCATTCATTACGATCACCTGTTTGGTTTCCATGTCATTCTTTTGTTATCATATCTTACGATGCACACTGAAGCTGTTACTAGGCAGATAAACCTCGTACAAGCAGTCGATCTGCTTGAATATTACTTAACTATGCATTATCATGATTATAGCGCTCTCTGCATGATAGTCCATTTTGTAATGGCATGTTATGCCGTTGATTTACAGTCGATTAACTGATCGAGGTTATCCCAGATGTCGTCATCATTTTTGAAGCACTTGGGCAAGAAAATATAGTAGCGATCTTGTCTATCGGAGGAGACATTTTGTCCGTTTATCAATCTGAGTGGACTTTGGGGCCAACAATTGATTTATACTGGGATTACAGAATACAGATACTTGCTAGCATTATTCTGCTATTCACGTGTGTGAGGTGTGTGTGTTATGTGCGTACTGTATTTGAATGAATGAAAACAAAACCAATCATGAAAACATTGTTTTTAAATACAGGTTACAAAATAAAAGATGAATTAAAACAATTTAAAACAAAATAAATAAAAGAATATAATGAACAACAAATGACGAGAACAAAAATGAAAATGAAAGAAGAATGACAAAAAGGGGGGAAATAGAACCAACAACTAATAATATAAAAAAACGCAGGACTTCATTTTATCCGCGTACTTTAAGATCTAGAAACAGACCAATGCCATCTACCGTTGAACCACCTTCAATTGTTGGGGATGAAACGGAATTTAAAGCATGATATTCTTTCAGCCCTTTCACACATCTTGGACATGTTTCATTCATGATTATGTATAATTGTTCAGAACAGATATACACTCTATTTCATTATTTGAGGTGCTAGGAGGAACACTATTTTTCGAACTTTATCCTCATTGTGCTCTCCGCATTATCTGTTCTGAAAAGGAATTCATGATGCACCACCAACTAGGACTATTCACACTATTTCAAATGAATAGCTACACCATATATATTTGCATAAACTATTGAGTTTCATCTCAACTATAGAGATACAAACATATTGACTAAAACAGCTAGGGGCATGGGCCCGATTACGGACCAGCGACATTTACCATGGTATTTAGCATCATTGGTTCTAACTCATCGATGTCAATATGCTAGAATTACATTAAAATCAACAGAACGTAGCAGAACAGTGGAGCACACATACCGCCCTTACTCATTCAACCGTAAAGCTTATCTAGAGATCAGTGGAACTAGGGCTGGTCCTGGGTCATGATCGTACTCTCGTCCACAGGTTCCAAGTTACAGCGTGCATCAATAGCAGCATAAAATCAAAGAATGCATGACACGACATCTCAAGTTCGAATCTGACATGCATAATGAACATAATCGTAGTCATAGCGTGCGTGTGCTGTATGCATACTAATAGGTGTGTGTGCTGGGGGATGGGGCGGGCCGGGGCTAAGTTATTAATAAGTTGTTATTAATTCTTGGACGGAACAGAGTAAAATATAGTGTGTGCTTGATGAAGAGTTGGCTGGAACAAGGTGATGAATCAATTTTAAAATTACCCTATTAGTGGGGGCTCTTAAGTCAATATATGGGACCAAGTGTGCACTTCTGGATAAAAGCATGAATTTTGGCACACAGATAGTTAAGACCTTCCTCTTCAAGAAATTTGATGGAAGCAATTTTGCACGGCCCATTCTTGGCCGCCATCTTGGATTTCAAAATGGCCGCCATCTGGCACCTGTTTTCATCGATATCTCAGCAACTAAAACAGCTAGAGAGTTATTTTCAGTGGTTATACCCACATAATGAGGGCCAACGAATCACCTGAATCGAATATCAAGACTTCAAATGGCAGCCATCTTGAATTTCAAAATGGCCGCCATCTGGCATCTGTTTTCATCAATATCTCAGGAACTAAAACAGCTAGAGAGTTATTTTCAGTGGCTATACCCACATAATGGGTGCCAACGAATCACCTGAATCGAATATCAAGACTTCAAATTGCAGTTCAAGTGATTAAATAACTCCTGCACGAATTTTTTCCTTGAATTTGGTGTTGAGTGTCATGCTGCTATATGAATCTGCTCGCCTAAAAGTGTCACTGTATAGTCAAAGTATCGGTTTGCGCAGCGTAGACATTCTTCCAGGAGTTGGACAATATATATCAATTCAGACATGCTGGTTCTATATTATATATTCTAGATAATTGTGTCCTCAAGTGTTGATTTGTCTATGGGAACTAAAGTAGGTAATGTACGTAAAGTCACGTTATAATGAGCTCTCGTCTTCCACGTGTCCACTCTCGATAGCTGCTACGCTTAATCGAGAGTTGATGAAAGATGAAATATAATAGGATACATGTAGGTCTGGACCACTTTGTCTGTGTCTCTGTGAGCCAGGTTTCTAACCCCTGAAAGAATATGCACACATACAGGGTCCACATACATTGGCTACAATGGATCTTTTACCAACAAATCCATGAAGCAGCAATAATATTCCCTCTCACTCCCATCCTATGAAATTTGTAAATGAAACACTTTAACAAATAGACATTGACAATGCACCGAAACCACAAATTTGGTGTTATTGTTATATGGATGACACTCATCCGAAACTCAAGAAACAATTTGTGCAGGAGTACACTTTTAGTTCCCTAACGACGGGAAGGATAAGTCGTTAGTGTTCCTTGACACTTTTATATAGTCAATCCATGATAGTGATCAAACTTGATTGTAGCCTGAACGTTAAGATTTATCGGAAAGCAACTCACACTGTCCAATGTCTCATTTCATCTCTAATTACCTATTTCAACAAACATTAGGAGTGACTGTTACTTTGTTCCATTATCGTAATTATATCTTTTTGCTGTCAAGATGATAACATATTACTAGTCTCTCTTATGTGTGTTGCAACTAATGTATATTTGGGCTTAAAAAGCTACAGAAGGATCACCCCACTGAGAGGAACACGCAATGCTCTAAATGACACTGATATTAGGAGTCTACTGAATTTCAATTTAATCGGGCATTAGGGTGTATCTAAAGCCGACAAGAACAAAACACCAAATCTTTGTATTGCCTAAAGACAACATACATAATAATTGTGGGGCGTAGTATTGTAATTCCATGCCAAGGGTGGACTACTAGCCATTTGGCTGCAAGGAATCAAACAAAAGTCATATGCAAGGAATCATAAGTGAAAGAAATGTAGCAATCTCCCAAGACCAGATATTTGGAACACCGATACCCAATTCGTTCCTCTGGAGTGTCTCAAAACAGGCCACATTGAGTCTCCTGACCATCAGGTCTGACTGGGAAAAGGTCTATATTTCGGAAATGCTGTACAATACAAAAAGGGTGAAGAAAGATATCTGCATGTATAGTTGTATACATCTTGGAATTTCAACCCACACTGAACAGAGACAGTGTGCGAAACAAACTATACTTGATGACGTCTACGATCAGAAAATTGATCGTTTCATAAGAAAGGTTAACAGTCAGGTCATTCACAGCTGACGAAGGCTGTTGATGAGAACCGAATATTAGGAAGTGAACATTTTTATGGTCAACAAAACGCTTAAACTTTTTCCATTTAGTTAGTTTTCATTAGTGGGGACTGAAACATTTGCAAATAATGCTCGAATGAATGTTACTGTTTTCTTTAACGGTAGGTTAGTACACTCATTGGATTCTCTTTTGAACTACCTCCTACCCGATAACTTTGATACCCATCAAAGTGCACTTACTGATTTTTATTCTGAGATACATAATTGAATAGGCTACCCATGGCAGCCATCTTGAAATTCAAGATAGCTACTATTTGAAGCTTATTAAGACGATCCAGGTGATGTGAGTGTACCCGGCTGAAATAAACTCTCCAGCTGTTTTAGTTTTTTAAATATTGGAGAAAATAGGGTTTCAGATGGCAGCCATGTTGAAATTCAAGATGGCGGTTAAAATGGGAAGTGCATAATTGTTTCCATCCATCTATTGGTAAATTGTTATAAGTTGACCACAAACAGCATATCAGATGAAATGAACTCCGTAATTGCTTTACTTTCTGAGATGAAGTAAAATATAGGCTTCCCATCTTGATATTCAAGATGGCTGCCATTTGAAGTCTTGATATTCGATTCAGGTGATTCGTTTGCCCCCATTATCTGGGTATAGCCACTGAAAATAACTCTCTAGCTGTTTCAGTTGCTGAAATATTGATGAAAACAGGTTACAGATGGCGGCGATTTTGAAATTCAAGATGGCTGCCATTTGAAGTCTTGATATTCGATTCAGGTGATTCGTTGGCCCCCATTATGTGGGTATAGCCACTGAAAATAACTCTCTAGCTGTTTTAGTTGCTGAGATATTGAGGAAAGTAGGTGCCAGATGGCGGCCATTTTGAAATCCAAGATGGCGGCCAAGAATGGGCCGTGCAAAATTGCTTCCATCAAATTTCTTGAAGAGG
This sequence comes from Echinarachnius parma, assembly GCA_037951105.1. Lineage (NCBI taxonomy): Eukaryota > Metazoa > Echinodermata > Echinoidea > Clypeasteroida > Echinarachniidae > Echinarachnius > Echinarachnius parma. The sequence continues at coordinate 42,052 of JBAMJV010000898.1, read as the reverse complement.
AAGGTCTAAACTATCTGTGTGCCAAAATTCATGCTTTTATCCGGAAGTGCACACCCCATGACCTAAGAGCCCCCACTATATATACCCCCTCCCCCTTCATGCATCTACTAATATATAAAGCTAAATACTAGCAGAATGTCAGGACTTCTCCTGAATGTAATAATTGTGTATTTAACACAAAAATGATCATTTTAATTCCCATTCCTATGCACAAAACGCTGGCATCTGTTAAAACATAATTTCCTATGAAAAAAAAAAAAAAAAAAAAAAATCACTTATCCAGTGCGTCTTGAACCTACGGCTCTACATACCGTGATGCAATTTTACCTTACATTGATTTGCACCAACCACCGACCCAAGAGCTACTTCTGCTTGCTTGATTGGATTTCAACCCTTAGTAACGTTCATCTTTTCTAACTTTGCGTGATAATGCTATCATGAATATTCATTTAGACCGGCTCGAAGATCGTTGACAAAAGGCTAGAAACATATTCATTATACTGGATCATTTTGGATGTTTGATGACGCTATTGAACCAGTACCGCCTATAGGCGATGTTTGGATGTTCAACATTCAGAGAAAATGCATGAGAGTAAAAATAGTAGAGATACAAATCTCAATTATACAAATGGCAGAGGGAAAAATGTTAGTGGTTATAATGACATAGGTAGAAAATATAAACCACAATGAACTAGTAAATTCATATCATATGTCTATTCTGTTTCTATCTCTTTAAAATAATCAATGTCTTAATGGTTTGATAAATTCTCAGATTTATGTACAACTTGTATTTTAACGGGGTACCGATTAATGTTTTATTAATCATATATTTAGGTCTTGCCTAATTGAAAAATAATGCTTTTATAGTGAAACAAAATGTTAGACACCATGGGAAAACATACGTTTCTAAATTTAAGAATGAGATATTAAAGACTTCTCTTGATCAGATAAATTTAGAAAACCTTCGAGTAAGTGATTTTTCATTAGTACAATAATTATTCAAATAACCACTATACATTCATATAAAAACATAGTTTTCCAAATCCACAATAAATCCCCTTAGAAACCTTATGGGCAAAGCTTTGGAAAACTATGTTTTCTCACGGTGTATATTTAAAGTTTTGTTTCACAATTTGTCTACAACACGGACGCAGAGTAGATTGACGTCTTTAACTTGCTTTTATATTAAATCTTTTGTATAATAATATTATGTCTCTTCTATTTTTCTAATATAATTTTTGATTAGAATTATTGTTATATAGGTTATTAAAATAAACATTGCACTAATGAACAATAACTTACTCGAAGGTTTTCCTCTCTATATATACAGGGTGGCCCAGAAATAACGGAACGGGGTACTTGCCATACTAAAGACTCATGATGCCCGCCATACTGTATCGAGTAACGATCAACCATGCGCCATTGTGACTGTGCGTTCAGCCGTGTATAGAGAAGAAGAGGTACTAACAATGGCGCACGCATTGAACGTTACTAGTTGCTATGACGGGCATCATGTGTCTTCATTATAGCAAGCACCCCGTTCCGTTATTTCTGGGCCACCCTGTATAGAGGTCTTTGATATCTCATTGTTAAGTACAAACTTTTAGAGTTATTATGTTGATGATTCGTGTTTCGGGAATGTCAAGGGCCCTATTGCAGAAAGAGATACAATCGATTGTAAGTTACAATTAACTGTAATTCAGAAAATTTGCGTTTCAACCATTCAGATTTGCGTATTTAGAACACAAGGTCTGGCTTACAATTAATTATAACTTACGATCGATTGTATCTCTTTCTGCAACGGGGCCAAGGAGCGTTGAAGGGGTAGTTCAATTTTGGTATAGAGGGCGCTGCACGAAATAATTTGTTTGTGAGGTAATGACAAACTGAGTGTAAAATTTTAAAATTTCAATGACAGAATAAACTTCATTTTTCATCAAAATCGGTTCAGAAACGACTGAAATATCAATAAATATATCCGATCGGAATAAATCTGGGGCCCAGATTTATTCAATGATTTTTTTAAAAATTCAAAAAGTGCCTTTTCACAAATTTTCAAAAGAGGTTTTTAAATAGTTGTTGATGATCTCTCTATGTAATCATTATTTAAACAAAACATCACATGCATAATTTTGTATGAAAGATGGTTGAAACCAATGCTTTTTTAGAGCGCCCTCTTGTGTTTTAATGGCTCTTTTTGAATGATAACAGGCTTTTTAATTAGTCGTTTGTACTTTTATACTTTTTACCTTTCGAGCATGGTGGAGTTATTAACTATTATCTTGTAGTGTTATTGGGCAGGTTTTGGTTACTAAAGCTCAGCCATACCAAAACTGTACTACCCCTTTAAGCTGTTTCTTGTGTGTGTTGACGTTTTATGTTTAATGTTGTCATTACCCATTAAGAAATGTTTATCATATGTTAATGGTTATATTGGAAATTTATAATCGTATACGTACGAATCCCGACCGCAAGATTTATCATGACAAATGTTTGAATATTTAAGGCTACGTTTCTTTTAAACAAAATAGCTGGTCCTATAATTATCGAGATGATTATTGTATATTTTCCACCCAAATGTTGTTAATGCAGCTATTCGTCTAGGTAAAGCCACCATAACGGAGATAATTTTCGATTTTTTTTTTTTTTTTTTTTTTTGTGGCTAAAACCTTCGTCTACACAAAATATACACTCTATGATAAAATGGTGCTCTATCAAAACTTTATTGCGCCAGGAGGCACAAAAGAGCAAGAAGTAAGTTTACTTTACATTTCGTAGAAAAGGAAATGGGAGACTAGAAATAACGCTAACTGCGTATTGTAATTATCCCGTTAAATAACTTACTTTGATAATCCGCATTGATCCCGCGAGAGTCTCAAATCTGCGCATCCAAACACTCTTGTCTCGCTATCATATGGCTATAGGGCTATTTGCGTCACTTCGCTTGATCGAATATTGATTAAAACCTTCTTCAATGGTAGATTATGGCCCCGTTGCACTAACACCTTTAACTCTATTGTGAATGATACACATGTTGCTTTTTGACCAATAAGCATTGAGTACTCCTATAGACTTACGCATGATTTGATGCATTATACGTTTCGAGTAACAAATCGCATAGTTCTGACTTTTAAGTGGCCTGTAATGTGCATCTGCAATTGTAAGAATTGAATAAGAGACACAGTAGAATGAACGCAAGACATCGACTCAGGCCAGTAACTTAGAGTGTGATGTCTAAAAGTGATGCATAGTGCTTCTCCGATTGGATTGATTTACTATGGTACTCGTATGATAATCATCAATGAAGGAGTGACGTTGTCGGGCCCTTGATCTTGATTGTTAGAATACATCATCTTCACGAATACTATAAAATAATAAAGGCCGGGATACGCTGAAATCATTCCGTATTAATCTCATTCAAACTTATCATTAACAGGTCCATTTGGATTGGTAAATTAGCTATTGCCGTTTCATCGTCAGGAGAATATCCGATAAATACAACGGCCACATTATGCAGGCCTGTACTTGGAGCACGAATATTTGAATAGAATATCAATACGGACGGCATCAGGAATAATGAATCTGCCCAGGAAAACGATGGATAATATTTGGAAGACTCCTGTTAGATATTTCCGTCAAATACTGCCGAAATAATGGTAAGATGATAATGGTCTGAATTCTCGTGCAATATACTATACATTCAGGCTTAATCCGTATGGAGAAATTGTCAATATTGTATACAAGATAGTGAATCATTACAATATCTGGACACTTATAAGTAATCAGTAGCGAGAAAATGTTGGCAGACAGGGTTTACATGTTATAAGAAACAAAGACTCCTGTATTAGATATTTCGGACAATATGATTATAAGACTACATACAAATCAAGCTTATTCTCTATAAGGATCTTTAGGTCTATATTAGGTATTGCGAGATCTGGAGTAATGTTTCTGCGGATAGTTTAGGTGGATATAACTTTTAAAATGCTTTTTACAACATTATTTTCAACATTATTTGTTATTGAAAATAACATTATCCTTCCAAAGCATTCATAGGGAGTTTAATTCAGCTGAACCATTACATTTCTGATAAGGATATAGTTGAGGTGTCATATACAACGAGTTGGCTTAAAGGGATCTAGTTACTTTGTTGACTTGCGCAAAAAGTGATGAATGGTTGAAACAATGTAATGTTGTGATCTGAAAATCATGTCCACTGAGTAATGTGTGAAAATCTCTCGTTAAATGGATGGTATATGGCCGAGTATAATGAGCGAATGCAAAGTGCTTTTAACTAACTTATTGCCCTGACTTTGTATATGGTTACGACTATCCAGTAGATAGTTTAATATTTGAACAATTCAATCGTAAAAAGCTTTTTAAACGAAATGGAAATAAAACAAATAGCCTACGAATAAAAAAAAGGTATGAAATAACCTGTAAAGTTCAAAGAACGTTCTTAGGGTTTGGACAAAGTTACTGGATCACTATAATATGTTAGGTCACAATTAAAAAGCACACTCGTTAACTGAACCTTCATTATACTGTCATTTGAATCTTATCTCTTCACATCTTTTTATCCCGTTAGTTGTCTTCAATAATATAACACCAACATTTAAAAATGCTTATTAACAATTAAGTTTTTAGCTTTTGGTTTAAAGTGATATAAAAGTTGTGGTCAAACAGATTTTTAGTAACGACAACAGTTATAATTCGATGATACTTGTCTTGACTGGTAGAACACTTATAAACGGCTAATTTACACGGCTGTTTTGATATTTAAATATAACTATTCCTACAAATAAAAAGTGTTAAAGGGGTAGTACAGTTTTGGTAAGGCTGAATTTTAGTAGCCAAACCTGGACAGTAACATTATAAACTAATAGTTATAACTCCACCATGCTCGAAAAGTATACAACATTACAAACGACTAAGTAAAAAGCCCATTATCATTCAAAAAGAGTCATTAAAACACAAGAGGGCGCTCTCTAAAAAGGCATTGGTTTTAACCATTTTTCATACAAAATTATTCATGTGATGTTTTATTGAAATCATGATTAAATAGAGGGATCATCAACAACTATTTAAAAAATGCTTTTGAACATTTTTGAAAAAGTTTATGCATTTTTTAATTTTTTTGAAAAATTCATCTAATTATTTGGGCCCCAAATAATTATAAGATTATATATATTTATTGATATTTCAGCCGTTTCTGGACCGAGTTTGACCAAATAAAGTTTATTCTGCCATTGAAATTGCATGTTCTCTCAAATTCGACACTCAGTTTTTCATTACCTCACAACAAAATTGTGATGTGCAGCGCCCTCTCTACCAAAACTAAACTACCCCTTTAAAGTGATAGTTGAGTTTTGGTGTAGAGGGCGCTACACACAATATTTTGTGTGTGTGAGATAATGAAAAACCGAGTGTCAAATTTGAAAGAGCATACAATTCTAATGACATGACAAACTTTATTTTGATCAAAATGGGTTCAGAAATGGATGAAATATCCATTAACACAACCATTTTTAATAATTGTGGGGCCCCACAATTATTTGATAATTTTGAGCCAGCCGTTAAAATTTGTTTAAAAATGCTTCCTATTTTCAAAGATTACAAAAGAAATTTTAAATAGTTGTTGATTATATCTCTATCTAATCACTATTTCAACAAAGCATCACATGCACAATATTTTATTAAAAATAGTTGAAACCAACGAGTTTTTAGAGAGCGCCCTCTTGAGTTTTAACGGCTCTTTTTGAATGATAACAGGCTTTTTACTTAGTCATTTGTAATTGTTGATTCCTTTCGACCATGGTAGAGTTATAACTGTTAGTTTGCAATGTAATGGTGCAGGTTTTGGTTACCGTTAACATTTTTTTTAAATGCTTCCTCTTTTCAAAAATGTACAAAATAGGTTTTAAATAGTTTTTTATTATCTCTCTATATCTAATCATTATTTCAACATAACATCATACGCACAATATTTCTTTTTGATTGAAACTGAAGAGTGTTTAGAGACCGCCCTCTTGAGTTTTAACGGCTCTTTATGAATGATAACAGGCTTTTTACTTAGTCATATTTGTAATTTGTTATTCTTTTCGAGCATGGAGGAGTTATTATTAGTTTTTAATGCAATGGTGCAGGTTTTGGTTACAAAAATGAAGTATGACCCAAACTGTACTCTCTTTACCAAAACTCAACTATCCCTTTAAATCACACTACTTAGTAATAGGCCTACTAATGAGAATGGCATAACAAAGTGATTGTTCGATTAATTTACATCACTAACATGGCATTATTCACCTGGACAATATAATATCAATCCTAATATTTCTCATTTCTCCCCCCGTTTCTCTTGTGCCCATCAGATCGCGGAAAGGTGAATGCTGAACTGCCTATCGATGACAACGTAATAGAGTGACAGTTATCAGAAATACATGTTGAGATTGACGGCAAACGGCGTCCCCCATCATTGTCAGCCGTCTTTACAATACTACTTTGTAACCTATGCGATTAATCCATAAATATTGCACAAAAGCGCAACCACCAACTGTGCGATGACGCGTTTAAGAAGTACAAATGGTGTGTAAATATGAACATGTTGCTACCATGACTGCGAGAAGACTTCACACGAGTGACTATGCGAGTGGTCACGACCGGTTCCAGGCATTGCAGCAGGTCAGTCGTAAGATCCTCAATAGAGCGGGAACCCTAAACAACATGGAGGAACGCGAGCTGCACAGACGGACCAGGCAACTCGAGTTCAATGAAAGTCTTAAACAGGCGCAGTACGAGAGCGTCAAGAAACGCCTTAGTCAGAATCTCAAAGACCACATGCTCTACAAGCGCGCTCTACACAACAGCGTTAGCTCGTCTAAATCACAGGAAGACACGAACAAGGAAAGTAATAGCAACTGCACTTGCGACACCGACGCGCTCAGTGGAATGTCGCACACAGCATTGTGCGATGTGCACAACCCGTTGGGGCGGTACAGGGGACACACACAAACGCGCCTGGCGGGTACCATCTTGGATCTAGACGACAAGCT
>JBAMJV010000898.1:0-30000 GCA_037951105.1 Echinarachnius parma | reverse complement strand
CAACTATAACCGCACTGGCGTAAATCTGTTCGGAAAGCACAATGCATTGGGGGGTCGAGCAATTGTTCACAAACCGTTTGTGAACAATTGCTCGACCCCCCAATGCATTGTGTTTTCCGGACAGATTTACGCCAGTGATAACCCGTACCCCGTACTCATGTTATGTTTACTAATATGAAATAATGTTGAATAGGACTAAACATCAAGCAATACCAAAAATAATCAACATGATTTCATAAGAAAAGAGATATAATCGAACAAATTGAGTTTCCGAACTGTTTGTCAGGGCTTTACATACTGGATGCGATGTACAATATGTAAACATAATTGTACTACTACTGGAGTGCGTATCGTTAAAGTGATCTATTTTTTCTTCCCAAAGGTAATATTTGAGACTCATATACCAATATAATTAAAATATTCTTGAGAATGATGTGAGATTTTCATAAAAAAGGAATAATGTTTATCTAGTGTAAACAAAATTCGATGCCTGAATGTATCCCGATCATTCGTTAAGTATCCGAATTCGAAGACTATGGAGGATTTAGTATCCGAATTCGGATACTATTGAATATGGGCGAAAGCGTCTACATTAGGGAGACATTTGAACAATCAGAACCCATTTAATTTTTATTTTACCATTAGCGAAACAACAAGGTACGAGAGAAGTGTGAAAGCTCCAAGTGATTTTGGTTGAATTTCGGCAAAGTTAATGGATCACTTTAAGCAGTTCTAGACTTCTTGCGTTCTCTATACAGCTCTGTAGTGATTATCTAAGGCGATTCAGTATAAAGCTTGCAAATTAGAAATCGATTAGAAAATTGGTTTGCACGGCGAGGACCTCGGATCGCCACTCTTTTTTTAACTCATGACAAATGTAGCGTGCACAATTTATGCCGGCTGAAGAAATAAACAAATGAAAACAAAGGTCTCAATTTTACGACATCGATTATCAACCGTAAGTGATCGATACCGCGCTATTGTCTGAACTTCTTCTTTTCATTATAGCAAGGTCCCCAAAACGATTCCAATGTGTGTCAACGGAATGTTGCCTTTTTGTTCCATTGTCCATACATGTTGTCAGCGCATCTATGTGAATGAAAGACAAGGTACATGAACAATAGTTCATCTGGAAATCCAATAATCTATTTGACATTATTCCAAGATTCAAACAAAACCTCTCGCTGATTTCAGACTATCCACGAACAACTGCAGCCTGTTTTGTAAAGTATTGTGAGACACACATTCTACTTTGTTATCACCAGCTTGCAGTACGCGCAGTTACAGCAAGCATGTGTGAAAATATGTCAATAACTCGTTAGGCGACTGTATGCTTAAAGATCGATAACATTTCTGATGCTACTTTCTAACAATTTCCAGGAATTACCTGGATCATGTTGTTGACATAATGTCGTCTTGTTAAATTCATTATCATCATCAATTAAAGGTGACACCGTGATCAGAGCGCTGAATGATGTGCTCTTCAAGAGAACCGGCCATGCAATAGGCGTCGATTTCTTCTCCCCATTGGGGGGGGGGGGGGGTAGGGGGAGCACAAACTAGTTTGTAGCCGAGTGACACCAAAAGCCAACGGCTAACGCCTATGCGCCATGCAACTCTATCTTCTGCCAAGTTTTGATTGATTGATTTTCATTCTCCGTTATAAAAAATACAACATATATAAATACAAGTTCACATTAAAACAACGGCTGGATGGCCCATTTTCAGGTGTGCCAACCTGACACACCTGGTATTCCATGGGGTCCACAATTAAGTAACATACAAACAAAGTTATGAAAATAAACGACACTTTAGAAATTACATTTAGTAAATACATGTGCAATGAAATAGTCAAATAACAAACACTACTACAAGTAAACCTTATATATAGCATACAGATACAAGATGTTACAAACATCTAAACATCAAAAGATAAAAAGACAAAGAGAGAAACTGTTTTTTAGCGTACCCATTATAAATTAAAATAGAACATATTTCCGGTGAATTCAAATACATCAAAAATCAAAAGTATAGAAATATAAAACTGTACAATCAAATTCAGAACTTCATCCCTTCATTCCTTCTCTAGACATTATCTTGATATCGTCAGTCCAATTTAAATGTTTAATTAAAGGTCTTATTTGTTCTATTTTCAGAGAATTGCAATACCTATTTACGGATATAGAACAAATCTGTCTGAAAAGACAACTGGTCGTTCGCCTTAAGTCCCAAAATCAATGCAATGCATGAAGCTAGATCATTGGAAGATCGTTTTCGAAGTGTGTTATCTTGGTAATATTCACCGTCCATTATTGCTCATATGTGACCGCTTACACGAAAAACCCCATAAAGTCGCAGTATATGATTCTCCACTACGAGCCAAAGTATGTAATTTTTGCTGAAAATCAAATTTAAAACTTTACTTTACCTGAAGCATAATCTTTCCTCTATCGACTGTTTCAAATTTTGAGTCTTAAAACGAAGCCAAAGTTGAGTAATGAGCAGTTTGGATAGCTCCTCCGCACTACGCGCCTGAGTGACCCTAATCTTTAGAGCCTCTTTTCTCCTCATTCTGTAAAACTAGACCTTCCCACTCTCCTACAATTAATCGCTTTGTTTGAATAGGTTCGGAGTGTCCAAATTTGATGAGTTATACATCATATTAAAGCTTAGAGTCTACTCTTCCAGCTAGATAAAAAGATCCAAATTCATGTTTGTCAACTTTTTGGGGGTTTTGGGGTAAGCGGTCACATATGACCAATTCAGCGCGTTTATTAATGTGTCTACACTTGTTATAACCTCGATAAAAGGTTGGCTCATTTGGTTCATTTGGAGTAACAGTACAACAGGGCGATTCAGCATATCCTGCTTATTCCGCTTCTATTAGATAGGTTATTATGCAGTCTGTGTTGCGTTGCATTATGAATTTCTAACTATGATTATTCAACTATTGTAAGCCCCACATCAAACACGCTTTATGAGTGTAATATTACTTTTTCATCATGAAAATAAGCAATTTTAAGCCAAGAGTTTCGATTAAGTTTGTCTTAATTCTGACCCTGTTGTACAATAAAGGGGTAAAGTGCATTGTGTAGTTGTTTGTCTGTCTATATACACTTCGTGTTGGGTTCCATATCTCTTTGTTGAAGTCGTATTCAAATGTGATGTATGCAATACAGTTTATGCCCAAGCAATTATAGCAAAATGCAACACATACAACATGTACAATCAGATAGTGTTCATTTTAACTCCTTCATGACTGGCTCGGGGCTTGGGTCAATGGAAAATACATGTTATAGAAAAAATCGATAGGACCTGGTCCCCCATTGTAGAAAGAGTTGTAACCAATTGTAAAGCTGAAATTAATTGCAAGTCAGAAAATATGCACGTTTGAACCAATGGGGTTAGCGCATCAGAATAATGATGTAACAAAGTCTTTCTTGCGACGGGGCCCTGAACGGGTAACATTGTCCAATGTTCTCGCGAACGCTTCAGTGAAGTACGGTGACCAACCAGGGGAGGGGACGGGAAACAATTAAACACATAAGCTTACAATATTACAAAATACAGAATTATATAAGGAGTGCCCCTAAGAATGAACGTGCCCCCAAGGCAGTAGGACCATGCGCGCTTCGTCACTGACTCAATGATGCCTCACACGACGAAATAACTTCAATTCATCATCAGAGAAATTAACTCCATCAAATATGAGTGCTAATTACTATCTGAATGTGTAAACACAGGCTCGGGTGCCACATAATACCTGGGAACGCGTCGCAAATAGTATGGGCATCATACGGCTAAGGCCCAGTTATGATCAACATTGGCCTGGGCCCGTACTCATAAATCCCCGCTAGCTTAGTTTCATGCTAAGTACAATTTGGTTTAGTGATCAACAGTTTCCTATTCCCCAACTAAGGTAGGTGTTTTAGCCTTAGTACCCACTATGTTAACCCCCCCCCCCTTCTCGGTCAGCAAGTCAAATATCACGTGTTTAAAGGGACTGTCTGCCTTTTACAAATCGTCCTGAACAGTTTCCAGTAGACGGAGAGAATGAAAGTAACACACACAAAAATTCAGATCGAACAGCCTGGTAATTTGTATTCTACGAATGGAAAACGAATGTGCACCTCCATCAAACTATATATCGACAATAAAGGAGTTTAACTGATTAAGCATAATATTACAACAATATTGTACTTTTTCTTGTAAAGGTACTGTGAAGCGACATTTGTAAAGGTATGTCACGGAAAAGTCCTCGAAAATGAAGAATATACAATTACATGTAGTCAGTGGCGTACCCAGGATTTTTTGAAGGGGGAGGGGTTTTTTTTTGTAAAAAATTTCAAGCCGAGACCAAGTACCTGCAAAATGTTCGAGACCGCGACAAGTACCTTCAAAGTTGAAACCCCTCTCAGTGGGGGGGGGGGGGGGGGGGGGGGGGGGAGGGGGGGGGGGGGCGTGTCCGTGACCAGGTTTTTAGACGGTCGAGACCGCTTAAAAGTAGTATCGAGACCGACTCAAATTTGAAAAGGGGGGGGGGGGGGGTTCAAACCCCCAAAACACCTATGCATGTTAGTCAGTTTTAGCGGGTTTTGGTTATTTTGTTTAGTATTTGCTTACGACGTTGTTCGATCACAATCTGTGCGCGGGTCACGTAGTGGTCACGCACAGCAAAGTGGTACTCGTGGAATGCGCCGTGAGCGAAATTTCGCACCGGGTGAATACTCGTATAATGCACATTAAACGCGCTGTGTCGTTTTATTATTTTGAGGTCTATAACTCCACGAAAAGAGATTTCAAGCCCTAAATTTTTTCAGGCATGCTGTTAAATGACATTTTCTTTCATATAAGACAAAAACCTCGCAATTTTCAAATTTGGTTTGCAAAGGCGGACAGTCCCTTTAAAAACCATGCATATCATCTAAAAAGACTTATCAGCTAGCGGGCTTTTATGAGAATGGGCCCTGGTTTGTTTTGATAAATCCTTTGTTAGGACTGTGTGCATAACAGCACGGTAGAGCATAATAGAAACTTAATCACTCTTGACTATTTGATTACATGAAATAAGGTCAAACGGATGTGACAGGATAAACAATATACACGCACAGCACAATGGTATTTCAATGAAAAAAAACCCTAACCCTAACCAAACTTCCCCAAAAGATAAAAATAGCGAGCTGGGAAAACCCACCCCTCTAAGTGCAAATAGGGTTAGGGTTACCATATAGTCTTTAATCAAGGCATTGAGTAGTTAGTGGAGAAAATAAGCAGCTGCTGGATCAAGAACTAGTGTATATTTCTGTTCAATTCAGATTCACTAACTGCGCGAGTTGTTCATGGGCGTAGGGGTACATTTTTTGAGGAGGGGGGCTACTAATGTCTTTTGACCGAATTAGTATCCTTCCCGCCTTTTCCTAACCTCTTTGATGCCTGAAAACGATATGTTTTGATGGTCATTTGTAATCCGAAAATAACACAATTTTATATCAATATAATTTAATATAGGACGGTTCTGCCCGAAAACAATGTAATGTTGCCTTAAAATGATATAACCTTGCCCGAATGTAAAATGAGTTTAATTGCCTAAATATTATTTGAGTATGTCCGAATGTGACATTATTTTGTCCGAATATGACATGGTTTGCCCAAATTTGAGGTGTTTTCTTCCCTGAATATGGCCGTTTTCAAAACTAAAGGGGGCTGCAGCCTCCTTAACCCTCCCCGCCTTCTCCCCCTATGAGGATGCTGTAATTAGTTTAGGCTGCAGTCCCCTTAACCCTCCCCGCCTTCTCCCCCTATAAGGATGCTGTAATTAGTTTAGGCTGCAACCCCCTAAGCCCGCCCCCGCCTTCTGCGCCTATGGGGACGCTGTAAGTAGTTTAGGAACTTTTGCCTCACTTACCCTCACGGATATTAGGCTTCTAAGATTATCGTGTGAGCCTTGATGAAGGCTAACTATGATATGTTTAAAATCGGAAGGAAGGCGTAGCCCAAATTCAATGACAAATATATCCAAGGTTGGCCTTGTTTGCTCTGCATGTTAACAGAATGCCCAACTTCGCACTTATTCTTTTGGACACAAAATCAGTTCATTTTATGGCGTATATTTGAACATGTATCAAGGCTAAATGCATATTGACACCCTCATGGTACAACTTTGCACATGAAGGGTTAGCCTTGGTTAGGTTAGGGTTAGGGTTTGGTTAGGCTACCTAACCCTAACCCTAGGTTAAGCCTTGCACTATACTTACAGTGATCCTTTAACTTGTATAATGTTTCTAAAAGTGATAACATAAACTAATATCATTGTAATATTCTTCTGAATGATTTTTTATTTAGCTGCCTAAATAATAAGGCGGAACTGTTCATCTCCTAGTGAAAAAGCGTGATAATTGTACCAGATAATATCGCCTACTGCCCAGTGCCCACTGATTTTGACTAAAATAAAAAAGCGCTCCAGAACCCTTTTCAATACAATCATATATGTAGAACACATTTACATTTCAAAAGACAAAGATATAAAAGAAAAAAAACACACAATAAACATACACCATAAAACCATAAAACATATTTAACACAAACTACAAAGCAACCCAAATATACATAATCTTCACTGATGTACCACCCCCCCCCCCCCCCCCCCCTTACAGCTCGGGGTTACGCGCTCGCAAGTTAGAGGCCCCCTAAAGGCCCTAATAATCTATCTAATAATCTTGCAGAACTCCTGGCTACGCCACTAATAATCTTCATGGAATAGGGATGAATATAATTATGAGGTGAGTTATCGATACGAATGTACGAATGAATTTAAAAGGAAACGTGTCTTATGTGGAAAGCCAAGGGGAGGTTTGCAAAAAACTATTTTTTTCAAATTGTAACAATAATTTTTAAAAGTTCATGTTAATAATTTACAATATCATGTTTTGCCTTTTAAACGAGATATAATATTTAACGATAAATGTGAATGATCGCATACCACGTCGTGATATTTTAGAAGAATAAGATTAAAGGGATAGTTGAGTTTTGGTATAGAGGGCGCTACACATAATGATTTTTTTGTGAGATAATGAAAAACTGAGTGTACAATTTGAAAGAGCATAACATTTTAATGACAGAATTAACTTTATTTTATCAAAATCGGTTCAGAAACGACTGAAATATCCATAAACGTAACCATTTGTAATAAATGTGGGGCCCCACCATTATTAGATAATTTTGAACCAACCGTTACAATTTTTAGAAAATGCTTCCTCTTTTCAAAAAGAAGATTTTTAATAGTTGTTGATCATCACTCCAGATAATCACTATTTTTACGAATCATCAAAATAATGCACAATATTATTGTATTTCAAATGGTTGAAACCAATGAGTTTTTAGAGAGCGCCCTCTTGAGTTTGAACGGCTCTTTTAAAATAAAAACAGGCTTTTTACTTAGTCGTTTGTAATTTTGTATTCTTTTCGAGCATGGTGGAGTTAAAACTATCAGTTTGTAATGTAATGGTGCAGGTTTTGGTTACTAAACTTTAGTTTGACCAAAACTGTACTCTCTTTACCAGAACTCAACTATCCCTTTAAAGGTAAAGGCCAGTTTTGGAAACGCCCTCCTCTAAAAAAAAATGAAATGGAAGCTCTTATTACCAATAATGTGAAAGAATATAATTGTACTAATATAGGATTATCCAAATTTGGCCAAGAAACCGCCTACTAATTGATATATTTGCAAAATTATGAATTGATCTAGGGCCGGATATATCGCCAACGCGGAATCGCTCATACGCTACGTGTATTACGACTACGAGGTGTACACGAGGTGTCGCGCTATACGGGCATGTCCCTAGCTTGTCGATATCTCCCCCAGCGCTAGCGGCGCTGACAGGTCTGAACGGGCGGTGGATTATGAATTTCACAGGCGGATATTGGATTTCTTCCGATATTTCTGTATTTAACGATGCTTATAGGTTCGGATTGTACCACAAAAGCCCTATTTCAATACATTTTCAACAATATTGATCAATATAGATGTATTCGGCTATTTTCCCGAAACTGGACTTGGGCTTTAAGTTTATATTTTATTGTAAACTTGGCGATAGGATAGTCGCTCCGCGCCGAAGTCGCAAAAGTTGAGGGGGCACCACAAATTATTGTATTACTAAAGTTCAAAATAACAAAGCACGTTGCAATGGATGAAAATAGATAGGTGGGAAAACCCACTCGATCACGACTGTTGAATTTCTGAGAGAGCGGAGGAATATTCCCCGCCGTTCCATTGTAAATGTTGACTGTGATTTGGTCGCCAGCCTTGGGTTCCTAAGTGGCTCAGATTTCCCACCATACATGATGTATAGCGTGTGGCGTAACCAGAATGATCGCAAATGAGAGAGAGAGGGGGGGGGGGGGGGTAGAAACATGTAAGGTGTACCTTATGTAGTTCTGTAATTGTTAATTCAACCCCATTTTTTAGTTATCTCTTTTGAGATCATTTAAATATTTTTAAAAACCATATAGCAACGATATTTGGCTGACTTTCACAAAATAATGACAGTGTTCATAATAAATCGGGAACTCGCAAAACGTGAAATGATGCCTCACTTGCCCCCTATACATAACTGTATACGCCTTTTTAATTTTGCATTGAAAAGCATCCAGGCACGCAACTGAGATTTCTCAGATATATACCACTGACATTGTAGAGGCCAGTGCATTCGTTGTAAACTTTCATGAGCTAACGGAGCTATTGGGAGTTTCTGTTTCGTGTTCCAAGGATTTGATTTTTAAGTGGAAAGGTTGATTTCACTTTAACATGATGTCGAGCAATATGATGAGGCTGTTATGGACCTCGTCCATTCTGATTCAAGCTCTCTTCATTATGGGTAAGTATGAAATAATTTGGATAGTGGCGTAGTGACATTTCTTTGTTCTTGTTGGGGGGGGGGGGGGGGGGGTTCGAGGAAGTGAGTTGTAGTGTGCAGGAGGGAATAGCCCTTCCATGCACGCTGGGGATTTCGGATTTAGAACTTAACATTTCTAATTTTTGATGTTCACACATTTACTAATTAGATTAGAAATAAAATATGAAATAAGCTACGCATAATATGTTCGGCAATTACAGCGAATATGACAATTTCTTTTAAACTTTTCCTTCAAATTTATTTGTATAATTTTCTACCCGGGAACAAAAGGCTCCTTTGCGCCTCCAAAATATGGCCCCTGGGAATTACCCGATACTTCTATTTTGTGCGGATGTACCGTGTTATGGTGCCGTCAGACTAGAGCTACGCTTCCGTAAATTTCGAACATTTTGATCAAAGCGCAGTGGAAGCGCCGACTAATAAAGCGATTAATGATACAATGGTAGCTTGTTCATGCTCTTACTACATTCTTATTACGCTCTCAGTACGCTTTCGCCACGCTTTCCGACTTATTCACTGAGCACGCTCCGTGTATCTGTAACAATAGCTAAGAACAATGAGACGTTTGCTCTACGCTCTCGCTACGCTCTTACTACGCTCTCTGCGATCCCATACGCCTGCAGTTGAACACAGTGCGTTTCCGACTGGCACACTGCGCATGCTCTTGGCGTAGATCTGTTTTGAGAGGTGGGGTGGAGGGGGTTGAAGCAAGGGGGGGGGGGGGGTATTATTGTTACTTTAATTGTTATTATCAGTATTATCATCATTATTGTTATTATGCATTTCAAAAAATGTAACTTTGAAAAAATAAGTTTGGGGGAACTGGGGGTGTTTGTACACGCTATTCCCCGCACCAAAGAGTAGAGGTATATATCATCTCTCCCCACCTCCGGGATCTTCTCCCGTGTCTATGTGTTTGTAACCATAATATGAGAATTTCACGTAAACCATAATAACGCCATGTTTTTGGCTAAACATTTAGCTTCCCCTAATTCGATTTTGCCCGAACATGCCATTTTAAATTGTGACATTATTTTACCTATACAGGGTGGCCCAGAAATAACGGAACGGGGCACTTCCCAAAATAAAGTAACAAAATGACTGGGTCCATCGGATAGTGTGTCTTTTCAAATGAAAATTGATATCAAGAACATTAATTTTGGTCGTGTAGTTTTCGTTTTAGAGCGCTGTGAGTGACACCATGTCAGGGTTCATTTTTCTGACTGACCTATTGGCTAATGCTAGGTTCTCACTATGTCCCCGGCGGCCACGGCAGCCCCGTTTGCCCAAAACGTAGCGCGCCGTGAAATTTTGACAAATTTTCCCTCTGTATTCAAGTTGTGTTAGGTCTTGCCAAGTTTTCTCACGGTCTATCACGACGGCATCCGTGACGGGCCGTGGGGGGGGGGGGGGGGGGGAAGAGCCCCATCCCCCCACTGATGGTGCGTTTACACCATATTCCTGGCGCCACGGCAGCCCCGTTTTAGGCCACCGTGGACAAAACGGGATGGACATGAGACAATTGCCCCGATTACGTGACAGTACGTAATAGGCCGTAACAAAACTTGGAGGCTGTCCGTAGTAGGACGGGAAAGAAGCGTGAGATGTCGGGGAATGTCTTCCCGTCGTCCTACGGACAGCCTCCAAGTTTTGTTACGGCCTGTCACGTTTTGTTGCGTACACCCCGTTTTACTCCGGCCTGCTAGGTTGCCGTGGCAAATTTGTTGACAGTTTAAAAATCTGGCCAGGCATACACGGCAGTCACGTTTGCCCATTCCGTCCCCCCGCGTTGTCTCACGTCCATCCCGTTTTGTCCACGGTGGCCTGAAACGGGGCTGCCGTGGCCGCCGGGGACATAGTGTAAATCTAGCATCAAGAATGACCCGAACGGCTCGTCATAGAATTACGGCGCACTTGATGCGGGCACCTTTGTTAATGTGCAATCGACTGAATAGCCAAAGCACGCCTTTGAGCGGGGAGTAGTAGGGTGATGTGACATGTAGGAGGGGCATAATTACCATGGTTTCATTAAATGAGTCGCTCCACAGATCGTGTGTGAGAATTTAATCGTGCGTTGAACAGTATTTTGTGCAAGGTGGTGAAAGGGCGGAAACGGGCTAAGATTTCGGGTTGGGGTTATTTTTCTAGGGGGTTACTACCCATTTATTTCTACACGCTATCTGCATGATCTGTGCTACGCCACTGCCAGACGACCAAGGCGGACCTTTGGCTATTCAGTCGAATGCACATTAACAAAGGTGTCCGCATCAAGTGCACCGTAATTATATGACGAGCCGTTCGGATCATTCTTTAGCCAATAGGTTAGTCAAAATTAAAGAAAAATGAACCCTGACATGGTGTCACTCACAGCGATCTAAAACAAAAACTACACGACCAAAATTAATGTTCTTGGTATCAATTTTCATTTGAAAAGACACACTATCCGATGGACCCAGTCATTTCGTTTCTTTATTTTGGGAAGTGCCCCGTTCCGTTATTTCTGGGCCAACCTGTATAGATGGTTGAAACATGTCAAACTTCGCAATTTATATACAGCGTAGAGTTGACTATTGTTCAGGGCGGTAATGTCTGTGCATGCATAGGAGGTTTTCTTTTCGATCAAGTGAGATAATCTTCCCAGATTCTCATTGGACAAACAAATTTTGTGCAGATACATTCCAGTGCTTGTGATCAGCTTTTGTCTAGAGCGCAGTGGAAGCGTAGCTCCGGTGTGCAAGAATGTCTTTTATTCAACTTGGGAATGAATGAGAGATTATGACACTTGTATGAAAAGATATCCACCCATGCATGGACATACAATACCCCCTGAACAAAAGCGAGCTATTGTCTGTGCATTCATGGAAGGATATCTATTGACGCATGTGAGATAATCTGCCCATTCATTGCCCACTGCGTTGCCAATTTGTTTTGGTCGCAGTGGGAGCGCCGCGAGATCGACCAAAACAGTGTACGATCTAAACAATAGCGAACAATGAACGCCGCTCTTCCCACGACCTCAATCCGCTTCTACTACGCTTCGCCTGCGCTTCCAATTTTATGAATGGGGATTAGGAGCGCAGTACGAGCGCAGTACGAGCGTAGCTGATGTGACGGGGGTATTAATCATCGCTCACTGCGGGGTCAGCGAATCAGGAACAATAGGAACAATCACGTGACTCTGGCGTTCTTCAGAAAACTTTACTTTGGCTGTTTTGAAAGACGAAATACACGTTTAACGCATTTAAGATTCCACCCCAAACCTCCTGCAACTTAACAAGTCCCGCCACTCTGCAGGATGTGGTCCATCGTCGTGAGTCTCTCTTCAGTGTCTTCTTCACGGGCATAGCCCCATCTTGCCATGTTGACCTTACACCGCCCCATTCTCGTCCGCATTCTTTTCAGGCATTTCCAGTCTGGCCACTTCAGGTTTTGTCCTTTGATGAGTATGGGCTTGACTGATGGTGGAGTATTCTGCTCAGGTGGTGGGATAACTATCGAGGAAGCTGTGTCGGGATATGATATTTAGGTTGAATAATGCAAATCTAACTTGATATTTCATCAGCTCTGCCAGCACTTTGTATTACCTACGCCAAACGGATCGTAGACGGACAGTGTGTATATCTAATGGACATAGCTCAATTTAACATTAGACCAACTGGTTGTAGACAAAAGAGTTTTAACTATATATTGTTTCCAATTACAGCTCCGAGTCTGGTGGTGTCCGTTGTTCATGGAACAAGCACAGAAGCAGGTATGCCCATCCACGATATCAACTTGCATGACGCTAACCTTAACAATCGACGTCTAACAAGTCGTTTATTTAAACAAATACAAGTTAGATATTATCCATGTTCATTTATCATTACATCTTTATAAAGTTCTTTATAATGTTACAAAATATGAGGTAAAGAGTTATATTCTATAAGTTTCGAGTTGTACATGTTACCGAAGGCCGAAGCCATCTCGGACACCTTAAGGGGAACTACTCCTTACTAGCCAGTCCTTCCAATGTCTTAGTTCTTAAATGCTGTCAAGACCCATGTCCCAAGACCCTTTCATGGAACAAGCCCCTGGGAAAGATCTGAAAATCATTCTGTAAAATTGGAGTGAATTCGAGACAGTACCAAAATCAAGTAAACCATGAATATATTCCATACAGACGAAATCATTCTGGTGACCAACACATCGGGGATCTACAAGTCTCAGGGCAATGCTTCGAGCCTCGAGAATATCCCCATCTCCGATGTTGGCACGCCGTTTGGAATCGACGTCGACGTCGAGGCGAGGGTCATCTTCTGGACAGACACGAGCTCGAGAAAGATCAAACGTGTCAGTCTCGATGGCGGCAATGCGGAGGTCATTGCATCCACTGGTACTGGTAAGTATCTTAATAATAAAATATAACCTTCCACTTTCACGTCACCCGAGTAACGAAATCGGCTTTGTATCCATCAGCACTGAAAAACCTACTGCAAACAAAAAACACGTTTTTATCAATCGTAAGTTTGTCATTGCAGATGAAGATTTACCTTGGTTTCGAATTAAACACAGCATTGTGATTGATTTGTAATCACAGCATCTTGTAACACTTATTTCTGATGCATTTTCTTGATTGAATTAATTACCCTTTTATAATTTCAATCACATGTAAAATTATTCAAAAGGCGATGCTTGGGTCCAGTTTATAATATGTCCGACTGATCAGAAAACACTACCAAAGTATGCATATAATTGTGCAAAATAGTATGCTAACTAAAATTCTTTTGTATTTCTTTGTCTTTCGTACGTAAAACTGTTATTGTTTTTGTTGTGCTTGCCATTATGAAAGTTTTTCGAAGGGTGGTTCAAGTTACAGTTATCAAAATGGAGAGTTGTGATTTCTTTCCTCAAATTCTCATGCATTTACACACAGATGAATTCAAACCATCTTTCTACTGTGTTATTCTGTATGGCAAGAAATAGTACATTACATTTGACACAAAGATAAAAGCGACTTTCGCGTTTCTGAGAAATCGCTATAAAATATACGGAGCAGGTTGGCGTTTAGCCCCTCCCTCAATCCATCGTCATGGGGTCAAACCCCTCCCTTAGCAAAAAGCTAGATCCGCCCCTGAATGCCGATGATTGTTGTTGGTTAATGTGGTTTTCAAAACATACATGTAGAAGTAAACAATTATTTTGCAATTTTTAGGTCTAAACAGGTAGCCACGCGATGAACTGAGCGAAATTACTGCAATTGCATATTGCCATTGATTTCTTATCCTTCATTATTGATATTGATAGATAATGTCATTATTTTACTCTTTTTTTCCAATAGGTCCAAGGGGAATAGCGGTTGACCCAGCAGATGAACGTATCTTCTGGGCAGACACCGCAACCGATTCCATTGAGACAGTCAAGTACGACGGATCAGACCGGAGAAGGTTGATATATTCCGCTAACAGGGACCCGACCGCAGTTGCAGTCGACACAGAACACCGGTGAGATTGAATAAGATGTCTGGATGATTTCCAGGTTAAAGTCGACGTCAGGATAGAGGGCGCTTTACACAGAGGGTTGAGGGAGAGGGTATTTTTGTCTTGTTTTTATGTTTTGTGGTGTGTCTAATTGCTACGGCGAACCTAGAAATGAAACAAAAATGTATAACTCCGTACTATTATCGCACGCCGACCCTTGCGGCTTGTAAAATATAGGGATACGCCCTAGGGTGACCCTGAGGCCTACCGCAGATCTTCTGCGGCCGCCGCACATATCTCCGTATCCTAACCGTAGAGCAAATGTGAGCATGCAACCTGCGGGTCACACACATCGTCCCACTTTCAAGAATCGCCACGATTTACTAGCCGAATCGACACGAACTTAGTTTCTTGACGGTTCGCGGCCAATCGGCTCCAAAAACCTAGAATCATCAAGAATCGTTAAGAATAAGCTACGATGCAGCTATCAAGACGTCGCCAAGACAGTACCAAGATGTCAACAAGACTCAACAAAACGCCATCAAGACCTGTATGTCACGGGGTAAAGCGTACAGATATGGTCTTTAAAAACATTTTGGTATTACTATTCACAGTCCTGCTCCGTAACGAGCCGATAAAAGTGATATTTACAGAAGAATAGTCCTTTTATATTTAGTAATAGCTCAATGTTAGTGGGCATAGCGAAACTTCCCGAATAAGTGCGTATGGGGGACTGGGTCAGATGGCCTTAATGGGAGTTCATCACAGTAGTGATATGTCATCTTGATGGGTACGAGCCATACCATCCTTGACCGAACAGATGGAAAACAAAGGGTTCGTCGATTACGTGGCGAGAAGCTCCAAGATTTCTGAATTCACAAAACGACTTGAGGTTGTAACGGCCCAACGGTGGTATGTCTCGTATCCATTAAGATGACATATCACGAATGTCCACGCGGCGATCGTAGGGTTGTACTCCCTAGTCCAGGGACGTCCGGTACATCTTGGTTGCATGGTGTGGGGCGGACACTTGGTAGTTTGTCTTGCTCGGTGACCATGTTAGAGCGGTCTCTGATGTACAGTTTGGATGAAGGCGTTGATTCCATAGTGTTTTCTTCATAGACGGCGAAGGCTCCTTTTTGGCATTTCCGGTTTCTACGCCACAGGTTAAGCAATTTGCGATAATCTATCCTGATGGTCAATAGTGGACGTCTTATAGAGATTCCCCTGGCTTTAATTGACCCTCCTCTCGATGACGTATGAGGATTTTACAGACCGTAACTTGCGATGTTCCAACGAAATAGTGGACATTGCTTGTTGACATCCCTTCCTGGTGGAGCACAGGCATCGTTAGCCAATGACGTCGGACGGAGTATGGCCTAGAGAGCCTCTGTGCCAATTTTGGTTGAACATTTTACAGCCAACTCTGAGAAATGACCCATAACGATGACTTGTTGGACATACGCTTTGGAGAGGGAAAGTGGCCAATCATCAAAGGTCCTGCCTTTCATGCTAAAAACAAAAGGCTAAATTAATTATTTCAAATTCATGCAACGATTTATTGTACATTGGTAGTTTGGAAATATCATATCTTTTAAGTAAAAAATGATTCATTAGGCGCAAAAGTCAGAAAAAAGAATGAAGTTGGATCTAAAAAAAAATATTCCAACTTTATGTCATAAGGCAGACCTTGATCTTAGTTATTTCATCAATCATTCAATTTGTGTTTGATATATTTGATGTCGGTAGCACTTCATTCGAGTAATTTTATATATCAACTTGGAATCATTAAACTTACTTAGACTTAGTAGCTCCCGCGTCGTCCGACGCATGAGGCGGTCATCACTCTGCAGCTGGGTCTATCAGCAGTTAGTGTCTTGATGTCGTTCCAACTTTTAAGGCTGCCTTTCAGATCTTGTTGGATGTTTTGTTTCCAGTTCATTTTGTGCCTGCCCCTTCGTCTTCTACCCAGGGGAGTCCACCATAGAGCTTGGTTTGCTAGGCGGTCAGGGGGAAGACGTGCTACATGGCCCACCCACTTCAGGCGCCTTTTACAAATTTTTGCGGATACTGGAGGCTGCTTAGAACGTTCTCTTTCATTAAACAGTTATTGTAAAATCGGAAAAAGTATCAGTATCGATTTCGATTGTAAATTGAGATACACAGTTGTTTTTCAGTAGGAAATAGTCCTGAGAAAGACAATTGTTATTTTTTCCCGAGGTTTGGAGTCCCGTACGGCGGAAGTAAATGTTTATTGTACGGAGGGGTAGGAGGGCTCGACGTTCCGAACAGGTTGACTGCTCGTCGGAACAGTTAACGTTTGATTCATTATGTAGATTACCTTTTCAAGTTTAAGTTTCAAAGTCTAAATTAGTTTTTTTCCATTTTCAACAAGATAATGTAAATGTTGCTGTATATTTATATTTCAATTACAAATGAAGGGATCCCCTAAAAAGCATGACTTGGGGAATGCGGTTCTACCATATATTAAAGGGATCTAGTAACTTTGTTGACAAGCGCAAATAGTCATAAATGGTTGATAAAAATGTGTATTGTTGTAATCTGAGATGTCCAATAAGTGATCGAGACAAATTTCACGTTAAATGGATGAAATATGGCCAAGTAATGAACGAAACTGCAATGTGATATTCACCAATACACTGACTTTGTCCACAGTTTTAACCAGCCAGTAGATATTTATAAATCTGAAATGTTCAATCATACATATCTTTATAACGGAAGAGAAATTTGGAAAACCATAAGCTGTTTGATGCTTCTATTGGTAATACGAATACAATGAGGTATGTGAGAAGCGCTAGAGTCCCAAGTAAGTTAAGAGGATTTTGACAATGTTACTACACCCCTTTAATGCTATATTCAAGTTTGTTACAAGCTTGCTCGCCCATATAGAGAATGCGAATGGCAAAAAGACACAGGGTTAGCTGGAAATAAACTGGAATCATTTCAACCGAAATTCAGTGCCAATCGATTAAAATTAAAAACAAGTTTAAAAAAGAAATTAAAAAAAGATGTGGAGTTGGTGAATCTGTTATCAATTCTAATGATAAAAGGGATCTAGTAACATTGTTAAAATCGACACAACTTACTCAGAACTATAGCGATTCTCACACACATTTTTGTATTCGTTTATATGATTGAAGTTTTAAGTTTTGAAATTCTCTAGTGGAGAATTTCAAGTCAGTTCAAATAACTATTAACCAGATCCTAGACTCTTCTAATTCAAACACTTCAACCATAAATATTATTTATGGAGAAATTCGAAAAACCAAAACGTTCCATGATTCTATTGCATTATAACCCTAACAAATACAACGGGGTATGTAAGAACCGCTTGAGTTTATTTAAGTTGTAAGTTAACTTGTTTTGTGGATGTTGACAATGCTACTAGATCCCTTTACCATCATGGTAAAGAAGAACATGACGATAATAATAGGAGATGACCCACAACAACCCACAGGAACTAGTTCATGGCGACAACTTTAACTCACATGACTTTATCATCCTTGCCCTCTCCACTTAACACCACTTTCTTGTTATCATGCTGTGAATGCGCAAACTTTCAATATGTATAATATTTGCGAATGGCGGCAGTCTTGCGTCGTTTTATTTTCATTGTGCCGTGACCAAGTTTATCTAACTCGGCTTATGCCGAAAGGGTGGGTAGCGTATTAAATACTGTAAATCATGACTCATTGTTGCAAAATAGTTATAAATTGAATTGAATTGAATTGAATTTTATTTCCACTTTCATAAAAACAATAGCATACATTTGTACAAGTATACAATAATACAAAATAACATTACAATACATAAACACAGGATAAAAAAGAAAAAAGAACAGATATGAAGAGTGGAAGGATTGTCTGGAAGTTACAAAGAACTTATAAATAGACAATCCTCAGGGCAAGCGAATAAAAGCTATACATACAAAAACAAAAATTAAAATTAAAAATTTAATTACTAAAAATTACTAAAATTTATTAAGACAAGAAAGAGAGAAATTTTTTTTTTAAAAATTGTGTTGCATCTAAATTTGTAGCATTAAGTATAATTTGAGCTTTCTTTTAAAGTTGCTTAGGGTTTTACACTGCTTAATTTCAATAGGTAGTCTATTCCATGATAACGGACCTTTGCATAAAAATATAGAGTTTGAGAAGGATTTACGTCCATATATTGCACGAATATCTGAAGCAGTTCTAGTATTGTAGTGGTGAACATCACTATTACATTGAAAGGTATTGCTAAATGATTTTGGTAATAAATTATTATAAAATGTGTACATAAACACACACAACTGGAATTCATACAATAAATTAATGGGTAAAATTTTTAACATTAAAAATAGCGGTCGTGAGTGGCTTAGAAATGGCTTATGACAAATAATACGAACTGCCCTTTTCTGCAAGAGTAAAATACGATCAAGTAAATATTTATTGCAGGATCCCCATATAATATTATAATAAGACAAGTAGGGTAATATCATAGAATTATATAATAACAATAGAACATTCTGTGGTAAAGTATCTTTCAATTTACTCATGACTCCTATCATCTTAGAAGTTTTACGTAAAATATCGTACACATGATTTTTCCACTTTAAATCTCTATCAATAGTAACACCTACAAACTTAGTTGTGTCGACATGCTTTATTATATTTTCATTTATACATATTTGAATTTTATTTATATTATCCCCACCTGCATTAAATACCATAATGTGAGTTTTATCATAATTCAGTTGCAATTTGTTTGCTTTTATCCATTCATTAACTTTTTTCAATTCAACATTTAAAATCTGAGTCAAGGAATCAGCATTTTTATGTTTATAAAAAATGTTTGTGTCATCTGCAAATAATAAAAAAAATCAAATAAGGGGATACTGTATGTAAGTCATTAATATATATTAAAAATAAAAGCGGACCTAAAATCGATCCCTGTGGTACGTCACAACAGACTGATTGTTGGCAAGAATTATGCAGATTAAAAACAGTAAATTGTTTGCGATCACTCAAATAACTTTGAAATAAGGCTAGTGTAATACCACGTATACCATAATGATTCAGTTTCGAAAGAAGTATATCATGACTGATGGAATCGAACGCCTTTTGAAAGTCCAGAAAAATACCAACAATAATCTCATTATTTTCAATTGCTTTTGAGACATGAATTAAAAAATTTAAAAGGGCATGTGAAGTGATTTGCTCTAAAGCCAAACTGTTTGGGAGATAAAATGTTATGTTTATCCAAGAAATTCAAAAGGCGAAAATAAATGCATTTTTCAAAAATTTTAGAAAATAATGGAAGTAAAGAAATTGGCCTGTAGTTTGAAAAAATATCTTTAGGACCCTTTTTATATATAGGAATAACTTTAGCCAATTTCAAGTCAGTAGGGACAATACCATGTTCAAGACACAAATTAAAAATCTTGCACAGGGGTTTACATATCAGATGAATAATTTTCTTGACTACAGAAATATCAACAGAGTCAAAACCAGGGGCTTTACCATTCTTAAATAACAAAGTATATTCAATTATTTCCTTTTCAGTAATAGGTGTAAAATAGGCAGTGTGAGGATTATTTTGGTACAAAAACGAAGAAAAATGAGTGTTTGCATGAACATTACTATCTGCTATATTTTGTCCAATATCTTTAAAGTAATTATTAAAACCTTCAGCAATTTGTTGGGGGTCAGAAATAAGTGAACCATCACTATTAAAAACAGAGGAATCCATGCTTTTTTTTCTTTTCTGCAAAAGCTGATTAATAATTTTCCATGTTTTATTTATATTTCCCTTAAAAGTTTGAAATTTTAATAAATAGTATTGTTTTTTTGCTGCCCGAATTTCTTTTGTATACCCATTCCGAAATTTAGTATATCGTTCTTTTCTTTTATCGGTTTTATTTTTAACGTATTTTTAAATATAAACAATTTTTCTTAGAACACATTTTTTTCAACTTTTTTGTAAACCAAGGTTGATGTCGTTTTTTGATTTTGACTCTTTTGATAGGGAAACAACGATTATATGCATCAGAAAAGTTCTTCATAAATTTTGTGTACTTAAAATTAGGATCACCATTTAAAGTATCCAAAGCGCGATCAAAATCAATACCATGCAAAACATCTGAAAATGCTTTATATTTGTATCATTAATCTCATGTTTATAAATTACAGGATCTTCTTTAGAAATACCTTTAAAATCAAATAATGCAAAAACTGGTAAATGATCAGAGATCTCACATGTTATTATGCCGGAAAGAATATTGCAAGAACTATTTGTAAAAACATTATCAATCAAAGTGGCTGAGGTATCTGTGATTCTAGTTGGTTTTGTTATCAGTGGATAAAAAGAAAATGAATAAAATAGTTCTAAAAATTCATTACAAGAGTATTGCACATCAAGTTTCATCAAGTCAATATTAAAATCCCCAAGAAGTATACATTCCTTTTTTTCCTTATGAAGATTACATAAAATTTGCATCATGGCATAAATAAAAGTTGCCTTTGATTGATCTGGTGGTCTATAAAAAGCTCCTACAACAATATTTTTCCCTGGTTTTAAAATTTCAATAAAAATATTTTCACAGGAATTATTAAATACGGAAATATCATTACGCATAATATATTTTAAGTGATTTTTAATTGCAATTGAAACACCTCCACCTTTTCTATCTTTTCGAGCATTATTCTCCATATTATATCCTGTAAAACAAATATAATTTATATCATTACCATCAAGCCATGTTTCACTTAGAGCTAAAACATCAATAGAATAATTTAAGGATAACAATAAACTTTGTACATCGTCATAATGTTTAGGTAAACTACGGCAATTTATATGTAAGACAGAGAGTGAATTACTGAAAGTTGTATTGGAGGATAAACTTGAAAAATCATCGGGTGTAACATACATAGCATCATTTTCAATTTCATTCGGCAATATATTATCTCTATCTACTTCTATATTATCACTATCAAAAATAAAACTCATAACTAATTAAAAATTATCAAAAACAAATGATAGATAATAATCTAAGGCAAGAAGTTCATACACGGCAGTGGCAAGGGACATATAAAGGCCCCATAAATATATGGATATAAAATATAAAAATACATTATGCAAAGAAAGCAGCGTATACATATGGAAAGAGCTTGTATAAATAAGATTGCAACAGACAGTATAAGAAAAAGAAATCATTGAAAAAGATACAATATTACAATGTAAACAATATAAAGCAATTAAAACAACAATAAAATCGAAAAAAAAACACTATTAGGATGCATACAAATTAATTAAAAAATAGTAAAAGAAAAGATTATGTAGTTAAAAAGTGATCTTAAATTAATTTTTAAAAAAGAGAAAAATATTAATTTACAGTTCAAACTATCAATAAAAGAAGAATGAATGCATTGCTTGCCAGAAACAGCTATACTAGAAAGTATGATCAGATGATACTAAAAAAAGGCAAGGCAAGAAAGACGAAGCAAACATGTGCGACATGAATGTTTGTACTGAAAGTCATCATTTCAGGCGGGCAAGATCGGCTTCAGAGGAGATTACAATTGTACTAGTCTTTCCTCCCGTCGCTTTCACTTGGGCCAAAATCCTTCCATCACTAGTCCAAGCACTGATGGCTTTGGGGCTTGTATAGACCTTGTGATAGAGTGCTTGGTTCTTGGCAGTAAGGTCTTCCTGGATCGATATGCCGGTACCCTTAAGCTTTCTGCGCGATTTGATGACCTCCTTCCGAACACGATAGCTGCAGAACTTCACAATCAGCGCGCGATGCTTCCCTGGTGTCACCTTCCCAACCCGGTGGCAGCGCTCGATGTCAGCAGGTGAGACGTTCAGCTGAAGCCGGTTCTTACAAACGTCAATTGAGAGCTGATCAGGATCCTCGTTTCGCTGCTCCTCCACACCGAACATTCTCAAACAGTTGCGCCGTGAATACTGCTCGAGATCGTTGTTGCTCCTTCTCAGGGTCTCGAGCTGTCTCTGCTGTGTCTCCATCTGCTTGTGCAAGATCTTCAGTTCCTTCTGTTGCTCATCCGTCTTGACTGCAAGGTCATGAATAGCACCCCGGTTCTGCTCGGTGCATTCCTGAAGTTGATGATAGGTTGCGTCGACTATCTTCTTGACCATGGATTTGACCATCTCTTGAATTTGTTCTTTAAAAACAGGATTTTAAGAACAGATCTTGCATGACTTGCGTTACTAGAGAGGCCGGTGACTGTATAGGCTGCTGAGCCTGAGAGGTCTGATCTCGAGCTACATCATCAGGCACGTCAGATGTGACAGGTGGTTGAGCCTGCAGAGGCAGGGTTGGCAATACTTGACTCTGTGTTGCACCCTTATTTCTGGTAGTAGGCATGGTGAAGTCGAAGATGAAGATAAATATGGCAAGAATGTTCAGTTAAAATATAAATAAAAGCAGAGCTTGTCGAGATTAAAAAGTCATGCAGTGCACTGGTCTGGTGCACACGAAGCGTATAGCACACGAAGCGTAGCGTAGACGGTAACCGCTATGTCACACAGTATACTACTTGGCTGGTGCTATACTAACAGCAACATGAAGGAATGGGACTGGCTCAACAATAAATACGGCAGTTCAATTTCAAGAGTGGTCAAATAGCGTCAAATATCATACCATATGTCGATGAAATTTCACATAAGTCCAGTTTCTGGCAAGATTGGCGTTTACATGTTCTACATAATCAAGCAATTTGAATACACAGTCAAAACAATCTGTGTTGTAGACGGAAGATCACATTCGCGACGCCGTTCATTGCCGTTCGTTGCTGAAAAAAAATGAAATATAAATATATATAAATATGTTATACGTTTTATTGTTGACATGACCACTTCATTCTTTCTTTGCAGGAAACTATACTGGATAAATACGGGAAGTTACACTCGACAGAGTTATTCATACTCCCATCGCAGAACAACCGAGAATTACCGAGAGATAATGAGCGCACACTACAACGGACAACAACAGCGGGAAATAGTGGATGCAGGCTCAGTGCAGCCGCGTGGCATCGCCATAAATGCTGATGGTAAGGAATATACATTCAGTCAACTCAGCAGATATTGTTTCGTAGGAGTTCAAATACAGGGGGTGGATTTTACGTCCTCCATTGATTTGACCAAACAATAATAAACATAAGAGGGACATTTAAAAGAATAAATAAAGAAAAACATAAAGTGTGCCCCCATTCAGTCCAGCCACGCTATGCATATATGCATAGTTCGTGTTCGTGGGGTTCGTGCAGTTCGTGTATAAGGGGGCACCTGAGGGAAATCATACCTCCTGCAATTGCTACCCCCTCCATCCCCCACTGCTAGAAAATATAAATAAAATATATACAATCATATCTATTTTGACCCACGTTACGCACTCACCCTTCGAGAAAAGCTTGCTCCATCATTCTCCGTCTCTTGATAATTTCATGTTCACATCTAGGGGGCGGGGAGGGGGAGCCCCATATCACCTCGCGTCATGTATGCAATCCTAACATACCTCATATATTTCCCTATTTCTATTTTATAACTTCTTATTATTTATTTTCTTTAGTGAATAATGCATAATGCGTAATGCGGTTGGCACTTTCAATATATATTTAGATGCTGCATATCAACTCCTCAAAAAAGTTTGGACAGTTTTTTTAGTCACCTATTTTTCATTCATTTGAGACCTGTTTGTATCATTTTATCCATCAGTGAATTAACTAATGTCCTCCTCTCTAAACTGACACCACTTTTGAAACAATTGCTTGCTTTGTGACTGAGTACCTCCCTTTTGTTTACAGGTGGGTCTCAAACAGAATATGCCAAATTTTCCATTATTATATAATGCATTCATTCATTCACCCATTCATTGATCATCGAATGGCTACACAATCTGATTAAAACAGATACTTGTTGGTATTCTGTTTGAGGCCCACCTGTAAACAAAATGGAGGTTCTTTGCCATTTTGCAAGCAATTATTACAAAAGTGGTGTCATTTTAGAGAGGAGGAAATTAGCTTATAAATCCACTGATGCATACAATGATACAACAGGTATAACAAATTTTCCAAACTTTCTTTGAGCATGTTGAGGAGTTTATAATCTGCACATTTTAAAATTGGATATACATTAATTTCCGGTAGCATCATGACTACACAAAGGACATAATATTTTTATTGTGTAGTCGTAGTCTGGGAATCGCCTGATATGCAGTCCAAAATAGAAAGAACTAATGGTATTCTTTCGTGGGATTGAAGTCCTGATAAAGACTTTGGGATGCATTATTCTAGGGAATTAGCTATGATAGAGAGGCCGGACAAGTTTAACGTTGTGGTCAGCTTGACTGTTCGTCGTGAGGTGTGTGTGTGTGTGTAATACATCTACTTTAATTACATTACGTACAGGATCAAGAATTTATTGGTGTGAAAACTCGATGGGAAGTCGAATTAAATCAAAGAACCCTACGACTGGCCCAACCACCACTATCTTGGATGGCATGTACTCGACGTCCTGCAGCGACGGCCTAGCATGGCACGGAGGACAGATATACTGGACGAACAGTGGGAACAATGGCATCGGCGTGGTTGACGTGACCGAAGGAGGCAGTCGACAGCAGTCCTACCTCCACCGAGGCGAAATCAGAAATCCGATTGGTATCTTCGTTGGACTCGTTCCCCGCCCAAGTGAGTTGTCTACTTTCAAACAATTCAAAAATAAAGTGACTGGCTCGTCTAAAGCACAGTGTCATTAAACTTTAGCAGTCATTGACATCTCTTTTCAAATCGCAAACAATTTGAATACTAGCGCTTTCACAATAGTCTATTTATTCCATGTTACATTCACCCTGCATGTTCCACAGAGACATACGAGAGACTGACCATGTTTCATATTCCAGCTCTCTAAAAAAATAAAGCATCTATTATATTGGTAGCCTCTCTTCTCAGTAAAAGATCGTGGAAATAGTTTATGAACTCAATCATTTGAAGAATGTACCATCTATATTTCCTTTCCAGGCGTTGACAGTTGGAACTGCACTTTCGATAAGAGCAGCTGTGGTTGGACCGAGTCGGCCGAAGATGCTTTTAACTGGCAAAGACTGACCGGCGCAAAGGCTGAATCGGAGTTCGGTGGACCTGCGCTAGATTTTACCCGCCGGAACAGCAGTAAGTCCAGGCAAAGACAATGATCCTTCCTGCAAAATATATGTTGTATTGATAGTGACGCCGTCCCTAAAACAAGATTTCGTTAATATTCACTCTAAGTAGGGGCGTCATACAATTATTTTTTAAATACATACTATTATGATGAAAGTTTTGAATTATTCCGAAACCAATACAATAATCAGAGCTATCCTCGTCATGATATGCAAATGATGAATGAATTTGATTACAATGGTTTTATACTTACAGGCGGTAAATTTTTCTACGCAACCTCGCAAAATGAGACCCTGCGAACCGGCGACACCGCGACTCTGATCAGTCCTCTAGTCAATGCTTCCGGGTCGCAATCAAAGTGTTTCCGGTTCTGGTATCACATGGGGGACGCCACGAGAAGCTCTCTCAAGGTCTTCTTCCGACCAGAGGAGGAGTCCGGGAAACAGACTCCTAGGCTGCTCTGGGCCAAGTTTGGTGCCCAAGAGGGCGAGTGGATTGGCGTGGAGGTTCCGCTGAAAACATCGGGTCTGGGCAACGTCGAAGTCCAGTTCATTGTCGGTGACGCGACATCGAGTAGCGTGGCAATCGACAACGTGCACATGGGCTACTGCAGAGAAGGTATACTTCCACAATCGACTGATTTACGAATTTCATTAATTTAATCTTAATTAAAATACTATCCTAATAATTACCCACTTGATAGAAATTACCCCGATTGCAGCCTAGACAGAGTATAGGATATATAGCCGTTATATACAATAATATTTGTACTCTTGTAATATCGGTATTCTTGTACTACATGTAATACTACTACTAATAATAATATTTCATTTTCCAAATTGATATGACTAGATTTATTTGGGGTCAGCGAAAATCGTCTCTCTTAACCCTATCAAGCCCAAGCTATTTTGGCGTTCCCAGGCCCAAGGGGGGGGGGGGGGGGGGGGGGTCATAGGCCCCCCCTCTCTAATTGCTTTATTATTAAATCAACCATTATCATATTTGGCACATGTGTCAAGCATAGAAAACATAGAAAATGTCAGAATATAGAAGTTTTGGAGCTATTTTCGCCAAGTAGGCAAATTTAACTTTTCAACATAATTATGTAATATTACATAAATATTCTCGAACATAAACACACAAAAAAAAAGTAACTCCCCCCCCCCCCCCCCTAAGCAAAATGGCGTAACTTTTTAACGAATTGGGTTTGAGCAACATAACTTGGCAGGAATGTTTCTTAAATGCTTGGCTAACGTCTCTGAAAATGAATTTGATCCACCATTCCATGCATGAATGAGCACACATTAAAGGAAAAAAGTCACTTTTCAAAAGTCACAAGAGTCAAAAAGTGAAAATTCTACCTTTGATGTGTGGTCACTCATCCATGACTCGACGGACCAATTTCATTTTCACACATAAGTTAGTCAATAAATGTAGGAACAATCCTGCCGAGTTACTTTGCTCAAAACCTTTTCGTTAAAAAAATGTTATTTGATTGAGGGGGACTTATTTTTGTGTTGAGTTTAATTGATCAGTATTGTTGGAATAAACTCAACAAAAAAGTAAGTCTCCTCCTGATTAGAATAACATAACTTTTTAACAAAAATGTTTTGAGCAAAATGACTCGGCAGGATTGTTCCTACACTTATTGCCTAACTTCTGTGTAAAAATGAAATTGGTCCATCGAGTCATGCATGAGTGAGCACACATCAAAGGAAAGAATGGCACTTTGTGTGCTCACTCATGCGTGACTCAATGGACCAACTTCATTTTCACTTAGAAGTTAGTCACAAAGTATAGGAATAATCCTGCCGAGTTATTATGCTCAAAACAAATTTGTCAAAAAGTGACGCCATTTAGATTAGGGGACTCACTTTTTTTGTTGTGTTTATGAATCATGCACGCTTTTGTAATACACACAACAAAAAAGGTAAGTCCCCTTAATCAAAATGGCGTTACTTTGGGGGAGATATCGACAAGCTCGGGGACAAGCCCGTAAAAATGAACACCTCGTGTACTCGCACGTGGTCATTGTACGTAGCGTATGGGCGATTCCGGAGTTGCCGATCTCTATCTGCAGCAGATCAAGTTATAATTTTGCAAATATATCAATTAGTAGGCGGTTTCTTGGCCAAATTAGGATAGTCCTATATTAGTACAATTATATTCTTTCACATTATTGGTAATAAGAGCTTCCATTTCATTTTTTTGAGAGGGGGGCGTTTCCAAAACTGGCCTTTACCTTTAAGAAATGTATACGATTTACTTGTTTAGTGCAAGGAAAACAAAATAAGACTTAAATTGACAAACATGCCTTTCAGAAAGTGGTTACTATGGCAACGGGAAAAATCTGACACTTTTAAATTTCATACCACAATGTTCCCTATAAAATGTTAGGAAAAGTCACCGAATTTGGTGAAAATTGGATGAAAAATGTGGGTGTGGCAGTAAAAAATATGGTAGGGGGGGGGGCCGGGGCTCATTCAGCCCCCCCCCCCCCTCCCCCCTTAGCCTTGATAGGGTTAAGTCGGCATATCCATTATTTTGCTAAGACAAGCCTGTGTTGGCTTATTTCAACATACCTCGATCCGGCATTATAATTGTCCCCCTTTTTGCGAAATTGTGAACTACCATGTGTATACACGGCCAATCTGAAGTGACACCACCAGGATCAACTAGGATGATTTAATAAAGAGGGATATCGAAGCTCAAACTTAACTTGCGGAGATTTTTGAGGTGTTAATATGAAGCAGAATAACCGCGCTAAAATGTGTGTCTCGCTTATAATTATTCACCCGCTGATAATTAGTCTCTGTGCATTAACTGTTTATGTTGTGGATATCCTTTTCCGCAGCAAGTAGGCTCGTCTGTGGAGACACATCCATGACCGTTTATCTGGACAGAGCACGATTCGGCATCTTGGACGCCAGTGACGTCACACTAACAAGCAGTGAGTGCCATGCCTATGAGCATGACAGCGAGACGGTAGCGATCCACGTACCTTACGGAGACTGTGGAACAATCGCAAGGGTAAATTAAGTTCAGTTAATAGCAAGGGTTCCTCTCTTTCAACATGATAATATCAATATTTATTTCCTTTGTTTGTTTTTGTTTTTGTTTTTTTTAATACCGTAAATACATCGACGTGTGCTATAGTTACGTATATAATGGTTGCACTTATAATAACCGTTCGTGCTCTATTATAGAAACTACATAATCAGATAAAATGATTTTGTCGGGAAAATGCAGGACACGTCGGCTCTCCCTGGCTTCAAAAAGTAAAAAATCGAAACAAGGTTGTATTTCACCACATAAAATAGTGGTAATTGGCATGGTGAATGGTTATTTTCTAGATAAAACCGTGTCACACACGGGTAGTGGTAAAGATTTCAGACGATAATATATGACAGCTATCCTAAACATATCTAATCTGACATTCTCCTGGTGTAGGAAAAGAACGGGACCATTGTGTTCTCTAATGCTGTGACCGCATCATCTCAGCCCGGCATTCGACGGTCCAGTATCGAGGTCCTGGTGAACTGTTCGCTGCGCCGGAACTACCAAGTGGACATGACATATCTTGCTCACTCCTGGATCAAGTACATCAGCGAAGAGGGGGTCGGGGATTTCTCGGTCGGTATTCAGCAGTATCCCGACGAGAAGCTGGAAATAGCGTTCCCGAGTTCAAGCTACCCGCAACAGGTATAACTAGTATTACAAGAATCGAACTGGCTAGTCGAATCTAGAATTAAGGAACTGGCTGAGATCTGCGAGGGGATGAATTATTATATCAATCCCTGAACAGCGGTATCACTGACAAATCGTCTCTATAGTGCTAGAATGGCAGCGCCATGGCAGATCCCTTACCAGGTGGGTCATTCTGCGCAGTCCCTAAGCATGATTACAGCCATAGCATACACGACACATTTACCAGAACGGGATTAACGCTGTGCTTTGAAGTGAGAGAAAAGTTCTTGTCCTATTTAAATTTGGAAGAGCACACTTAATGACAAAATCAACTTTGTTTGATCAGAATTGGTTAAGACGGCTAAAATGTCCATGAATATATCCATTTGTAATAATTGTTGGGCCCACAATAATTAGATTTTTGAACCAGCTGTTGAAAAAAATATAATTCTTACACTTTTCACAAATATACAAAAGAGATTTTTAATTTATAGTTGTTGATGATCTCTCCATTTAATATTTTAATCATTATACTATAAAAAATGGTTGAAACCAATGATTTTTTAAGAAGCGCCTTCTTGTGTTTTCAACGGCTGTTTTTGAAAGATAACATGCTTTTTACTTGTTTGTTTGTAATTTGTTCTACCTTCCGAGCACGGTCTAGTTGTAACTATTAGTTTGTAAAGTTTGTAATTTTATGGTGCAGGTTTTGGTTACTAAATTTCCGTTTGAA
The DNA here is from genome assembly GCA_037951105.1 of Echinarachnius parma. Lineage (NCBI taxonomy): Eukaryota > Metazoa > Echinodermata > Echinoidea > Clypeasteroida > Echinarachniidae > Echinarachnius > Echinarachnius parma. The sequence goes on along the minus strand of JBAMJV010000898.1, from coordinate 29 downwards.
CAAAACTGTACTATCCCTTTAGTTTAGTC
>JBAMJV010000897.1:0-144921 GCA_037951105.1 Echinarachnius parma | reverse complement strand
CATAATATCGCTCGACAGGGGTAACCGTCTTTTACTCTTCGACCGGTAAGTAACCGTATCGTTGAGCCGAGCTGAGCGCGCGGTGCTGTCCCTGTCGAGTCTACGATACTACCGTTACATTTTACACTTTATTCTGCTTGGATTTTCCATTTTTCCATTCGGAAATTACAACGGTGTAGAATGCCGCCAACATTATATCAAGTTCAAGGAGCATCTCATGGAGGTAAGTAGATAAGCTTATTGAAACGGATGAAATTACTCATCTTGCACTTGACTTGACACTTGTCAAAGTCATACATACATTACCGGTACTGTAGTGTGTGTGTCGTAGGCAATGGCTACACATTCCATGAGTAGCGTGTATTTGTCGACACGCCAATACATGCATTGACTATGTGCTGTGTGCGACCAGGAAATTACACATCGGCCTTTTAGTTTTAATTTAGTGGAGTTAAATAATGGTGCTACTGCTAGTCTAGTGCTGCTGCTGCTGCTAAGTGATGATGATGTCTGCAGGCAATGATCATAATGATGATGAACAATTTATGAATTTGGGTTATTGTAATTGTGCATGAGTTTGATGTACTGCATACTGCCTGTGCTCGTTGCACGTGAAGTTCTGCTTACTTTGATTTGTACGGCGCCACGACGCATCCAAAAACATCAATTAAAGTCGTCAAAATGGCTCAAATTTTGACAAAAATACTGCAGCAGACCATTTTGGGCATACCTGTTCTGTCATGCTGACGTTTGCGCTGGTGAAATGTTGCTGGTAAGTGAACATCTCCAAAGAACTCGCGCAGATCTATGCAGACGTTTGCGCTGGTGAAATGTTGCTGGTAAGTGAACATCTCCAAAGAACTCACGCAGATCTATGCAGACGTTTGTGCTGGTGAAATGTTGCTGGTAAGTGAACATCTCCAAAGAAGTCACGCAGATCTATGCAGACGTTGTCAAGTCCGTCTGACTCCTTCTATTACCCCCAATGTGTATTACAAATGATCATCATCCTCATGTCTTCTTCTCTTGTGTAGTATTTGCTGAACTGGAGGCTGCATGCACTGCGTGAGCGCATCATGGTGTTTGACGGCGCCGTGGGGTCCATGTGGATTGGATGAATTTTTGTCACACACAAATATAGACCGGCAGCCCAGAGGTCTTTTGTGCATTGAAAAGCGTACTGATTTATGAACATATGAATATTTAGAGGAGAATGTAACAAATCAAAAAATATGAGTCTCCCTCATATTTTTGGATTTGTTACATTCTCCTCTAAATATTCAGAGGAGAATGTAACAAATCCAAAAATATGAGTCTCCCTGGTGTATCCGTGGATAAAGGGGTCCTTTGCGCGGCCTCCAAAAGTTGGCCCCTGGAGATTGTCCGATGCTTCTATTTTGTGCGATTGTACCGTGTTAATCTTCGCTCACGACTCGCCGCGGCGGGGTCAGCGCATCGTAGACAATGGAGAAATCACTGATGCATGTTACCTTTTTCGAACATTTTACGTTGGCTGTTTTGAAAGACGAAATACACGTTGAACGCATTGGGGATTATACCCTAAACCTCTTGTAAGTAAACAAGTATGTCTTACAGATCACAAAATACATATTGGTAGCAAATAGGAATATGCCAAAGGCCATATAGGTACATTTTAATGAACCCTATGATCAAAACAAGGTCAAACACATCTTCCACTTACAAATGAATTCTAAAAACATTAAATATGAACCCGTCTAATCTACAGAGATTAATTCCATTATAAGCACATGGCACAGCTACGGGTAAGGGGGGGGGGGGGGGGGGGGCCATATGGTAGTTATTTTAAAAATGTTATTATTATTAGTATTATTTATTCGGCATTTCAAACAAGTACAATGAAACGATACAACATGAGCTGAGCGAGAAATATAAAGTAGATAGAGACGCCTGAGACAGGGACGCGCCTTGAAATGAGCAGTGAGCTGAGTGATGCATGCCATTATGATTGAATTGATTGTGTGATGCGCGATGGAGTCAATGTTATGTTTTATATTTAGTATATAGAAATATAAATAGAGACACCTCAGCCAATCTTCAGGCATGCAAAATCACGTCTATTTTATTCTACAGGGTACCGACTCCGGTTTGACCCCTACCGTAGAGCTCTCCGCGAAGGCACATTTCCAAACGACGATATCTCCTTTATTTTATCACTTTTTTGCGCTCTGTTTTTAGCTCATCCGGCCCGAAGGGCCCGATGAGCTTATGCCATGCCGTTGCGTCCGTCGTCCGTCCGTCCTTCCGTCCGTCCGTCCTTCCGTCCGTCCGTCCGTCCACAGTTTTCAAAATGCTTCTTCTTCGTTATTTTTCAACCGATTTTGATTCTGATTGTTTCATAAGATAGGGCTAGGAGGGGGATTTAAAACTTCTACACAGAATTTTGAAATTTTTCTCCATTAATTAATTATGGTAATTTATGCAAATTTATTCCAAAAATCACAAAAAATGCTTCTACTCCTTCATTTCTCGACCGATTTTGATTTGGTTTGCTTTATCTGGTAGAGCTAACTTTGGTACACTAAACAACTACACAGAATGTTGAAATTTTTCTCCATTAATTAATTATGGTAATTTATGCAAATTTATTCAAAAAATCACAAAAAATGCTTCTTCTCCTTCATTTCTCGACCGATTTTGATTTGGTTTGCTTTATCTGGTAGAGCTAACTTTGGTACACTAAAATTCTACACAGAATTTTGAAATTTGTTTCCATTAATTATGGTAATTTATGCAAATTTATTCCAAATATCACAAAAAATGCTTCTTCTCCTTCATTTCTCGACCGATTTTGATTTGGTTTGCTTTATCTGGTAGAGCTAACTTTGGTACACTAAACTTCTACACAGAATTTTGAAATTTTTCTCCATTAATTAATTATGGTAATTTATGCAAATTTATTCCAAAAATCACAAAAAATGCTTCTTCTCCTTCATTTCTCGACCGATTTTTATTTGGTTTGCTTTATCTGGTAGAGCTAACTTTGGTACACTAAACTTCTACACAGAATTTTGAAATTTTTCTCCATTAATTAATAATGGTAATTTTTTATTTATTTATTTATTTATTTTTTATTTTTTATTTATTTATTTATTTATTTATTTTTAAATTTTATAAAAGAAAAAAAAAATTTTTTGGTTATTTTGTTTACATTTTTTTATTTATTTATTATTATTTGTATTTATTTATTTATTTTTTTTTTCCCCATGTCCCTTCTGGGGCGTCAAATTTATATTTTTTTTGCTCTAATTAAAAAAATTAAAAAAATTTATGTCCCTTCCAGGGCAGTTTTTGACCAGTTGAAAAGTGTACCACATGAAATTTGCGATATTTGATGTTGCGAGATGCCGGATGAGCGCTACGTCATTGACGTTCTGGTTTGCAATATCATAATAAATATCTGGAGTTACTGAATATCTTAAAATATTTATTATAGGATTCCTGTAAATTATTCAATTTTCACGTTCAAAATGTGTATTTTACAAAAGACAAAACTTTGAAAACAACTCGAATTTTGACACATAGTTTTATTTTTGAGCCCAAATGAAAGTCTAACGTTTAGAATCGCCATTTATTCTTCTTTCCGAAAATATAAATAAGGTGGTGTAAATGTTGTAATATGGGTCAGGATCCAGCAAAATCTAACCCAACTACAATCTCAAAATCGTAACGACTCGCAGTTTAGGAAAATACTCGATCTAGCGCTGTGATTGGCCAGTTAGCGGTAGAATGATGACCTCAGTTTGTGAATCTGCGTGATCCACGTCAGGTGATTCCCCGTGATGAAGAGAGAAGGGGAGAGAGATTTTCTCTTTCACGCACAGCGCGCGTGTTTTGTTCCGAGGGGAAGTCTGGTGTAGTGTTGCGTTGTTTGAATTCGTACACCCCTTCGTATCATCCAATGAGAATGCTCGTTCGCATTCTCGAGTGGTATGTTCTTGGCCCCTGACCCGATTATCTCAAAATTGCACGTTCGTGCGAAGGTCACGTGACACAGCACACCGCCCTATCGCACCTCATTCTAATTATTTCTCGGATTTAACATCGACTTTGACACAAAATTGTGAAAATGTTTTATTATTGAGCCCAAACGAATTTGGTATGAGAAATATCGCCAGAATCTCAGCTTGCCAGTGCACGTAAAATTAATTTAACCCATTTGTAATATGGGTCAGGATCCAGCAAAGTTTGAGGGCATGCAAAATCTTTTTTTTTTCAATAACCCTTCTTTGGAGCAGCATAACTTTGCAAAAATACATCATATTTTGTCAGAAAATGAACGAAATGATACATTTATTATTGATCTTCAAACTTCCTTACATTTTGAAGGCAGGAATCCTATTTTGTGTCTCAGGCCACAGGTAATCACGATATGCAATTTGCACACATTTACAACAACAAGCCTTACCACTTTAGATCGTGCGCTGCTGGTAGGCTGACCTGAGACAGGGACGCGCCCTAATCCAATACACAAAGTTCTGCCGTTCACACCACCTCATGCATCGATCACGGCACATAACTAAAACGCCCCATACACGTGTCCAGGGGTCCAAAGCTCCCCTCCCCACATGGAAGTGTTTAGGGAATGCCCCATCTTATAGTTCCCCACCATGTCTTTGTTAGCAGTGCCCATGTAATGTACGTTGTAGGGTAACAAGAACTGAGTGACCACTGTAAACAGTTGGCCACTATTTAATCAGTTTCCTCGCATTGATTTATCTATATCACTGACATTTCCTCTACATTCAGCTAAGCTTGAGTGCCATACACACATATTAGCTGCCCTTTAAGTCGGATTATGTGCAGAAGTGTTTTATCTGTGTTGATTTACAACTTTTACGTACTTAAAAATAATATCTGAAAGTGGAAGCTCCATTTTTTAAAGATCAATTTGGGGAGTCAATTTTCAACATTCAGAGGTATCTTTAGAGTAATCTAACAGAATAATTTTGTATCAAATAAGTATTCTGTAATCTGTAAGACATACTTGTTAACTTGCAAAAGGTTTAGGGTATAATCCCCAATGCGTTCAACGTGTATTTCGTCTTTCAAAACAGCCAACGTAAAATGTTCGAAGAAGGTAACATGCATCGGTGATTTCTCCATTGTCTACGATGCGCTTACCCCGCCGTGATGAGTCGTGAGCGACGATTAACATGGTACAATCGCACAAAATAGAAGCATCGGACAATCCCCAGAAGTCAACTTTTGGAGGTGCAAAGGACCCCTTTATCCATGGATACACCCAGGGAGACTCATATTTTTTGATTTGTTACATTCTCCTCTAAATATTCATATGTTCAGAAATCAGTACGCTTTTCGATGCACAAAAGACCTCTGGGCTGCCGGTCTTATACTTGTTAAGGATGCTTTTTGTTCTTGAATATTACCCCCAATGAATTACAAGTTATCATTATGTCTACTTATCTTGTGTAGTGTTTGCTGAGCTGGAGGCAACTCTGCGTGAGCGCATCATGGTGTTTGATGGCGCCATGGGGTATAGGATATGTGGATAGGATGCATTTTTGTCATGCACAAATTCTTGTTTTAGAAAGATTTTTCTTCTGAATGCTCATCATCATCATGTCTCTTATCCTCTGCAGTGTTCGCTGAGCTGGAGGCTGCTCTGCGTGAGCGCATCATGGTGTTTGATGGCGCCATGGGGTCCATGATCCAGACCTACAAGTTTGGAGAGGATGCCTTCCGGGGAGAAGAGTTCAAGAGCCATGCAAAGGACCTGAAGGGCAACAACGACCTTTTGACGCTCACCCAGCCAGACACCATCTATGCCATACACAAGGTCTGCCTTCATTCCCTATTTTTTTCTGATTTCTAAAAGCTGTGATATCAGTTTAATATTAAAAGTATTTGTTACTTTGTTGTCATGTTCAAAAACATTAATTTGAATTGTTAGTACATGATAGTATAATTGTATCTGCTTGCAAAATAGTCAGTAAAAAATCATATCTCGAACAAGAACTACCTTTTGACGCTCACCCAGCCGGACAGCATCTATGCCATACACAAGGTCTGCCTTCATTCCCAATGGCCCGTATTCACAAAGGAGGTTTGTACAGTCCATGGTCTAAACCCCGGTTTACATCTATGGAATGCCAATTGTAAACTGATGGAGAGAGAATGTGTACCATCAACATTGTTAACAAGTAAGGAATTTACATTCTCTCTCCATCAGTTTACAATGGCATTCCATAGATGTAAACCGGGGTTTAGACCATGGACTGTACAAACCTCCTTCGTGAATACGGGCCTATGTGTTTAGAGGAGTGTTACATGTAATGTTTTCTAACCTTGATGATTTGTTTCTTTAATTTTTGATATGGTTATTGATATTATTTTCTTTATTTCAAAGCAATAAGTATGTGTAAGGAGAATGATTCAAGAGCAGCCAAAAGAATTCAAAATCCGAAAAAGAACCAACAACCAACAACCATTATTTTATATTAAAGAAAAGCTTTGATCCAATTTTATAACTTATTTATAAATACAAAATATCGATATGGGTTTAGTACAATGGGAAAGAGGGAGATGACCTCTGTAGAGACGCAACCTAGGACTGTACTTCCTAATTGTACTTGAAATGTTTTGAATTATGACAAAACATTTTTGACTTGTCCTTCAAATTTACAGGCCTATTTAGATGCAGGTGCAGACTTTGTGGAAACAAACACGTTCAGTGGTACCTCTATAGCACAATCAGATTATGGCTTAGAGCACGTGGTGTACCGATTGAACAAGGAATCAGCTGAGCTGGCTAAGAGAGCCGTGCGAGACGTGACAGCCGAGACAGGGGTCAAGCGTTATGTGGCCGGAGCCATGGGCCCCACCAACAGGACGCTGTCAATATCGCCCTCTGTGGAGAAACCAGAGTACAGGAATGTCAGTAAGTTTCTGTGAAAAAAGTTTTAAAGGATAATTCGCCCCAATTAAAGAAAGGTAACAGTCATTCCCATACTATAGAGCAAATATCCCTAGTCCATATGATATGTCTAATATAAGACAATTTGACAATAGCCAAATAGGCAAAGGGGCTTGATACGCTAGTCCAGCTCAGGGTGTTTAGCTTCCCTTCTTCCATGAATGCTGAGCACTCTGCTAGAAGGCATTTGGTGCCATTTTTGTTGAAGTCTCCGGTATAATCTGGCCGGGAATGAATCCAGATCTCTTACATACATGTACCTTATAAATATTAACAATCATGGAACTGGTTTGAGTTTTCCTAATTTCTCTTTTGTTGCGAAGATATTCATGATTGAAGTTAGTGTTCAGATTTGAAAGTCTTACTGGCAGATTAAATCAGTGCAATGAGTCAGCAAATATCACTTTGCCATTTTGCTAATTTCTCGGTCATATGGCATTACCATGGAATTTTCACACATCACTCAGTAGACATATTATAAGTTCACAGAAATACACATTTTGTCAAACCCTTTGTCAACAAAGTTACTAGATCCCTATCAAATTAATTCAATTTTTCTTCACAGCATTTGATGAGCTAGTGGCTGCGTATGAGGAGCAGGGCAGGGGGTTGCTAGATGGTGGATCAGATGTGCTTCTTGTGGAGACAATCTTCGACACACTCAATGCCAGAGCAGCTCTCTATGCCATCCAGAACCTGTTTGAGAAGGAATACCAAGCTGTTCCAGTCTTTGTAAGTTGTCAAAATAACCTGAACATTCATTTTCCTCCTTAAACTTTCCCTTTCCTTCCTCTCCCTATCTTCCCCATGTAATCTTTATAATGATATTGGCTTCATTGGTATGCCAGAGCTGCACTCTATGCCATAAACACAATTGAGACAGACTACCAAGCTGGGCAACCAGTTGTTGCAGAAGCTAAGTTTGTGAATTCTTGTTATACTTGCCCGACTGAGCCACCATGAAAAAAGGGTCTAGCCCAGCAATATTGGCCCTCATGTTTTCTTGTTTGATCTTTCTAAACCCCTCACAAAAAAGTTCAGAGCCTTAATAACTTTCTTGTCCCTATATTATCTTACATTTATGGAATTATGGAAATTATGCAATTATGGAATGTAGATTACAACTAAATATAGGGCCAAGTCAAGATTGAAATGTTGCAAAATGCATTGTTATTGTGTGACCATTCAAAACACACGTAAATCTCCAGTCAAATGAAGAGTTCACATTGACAATAACGTTATATTTTGCGACATTTTGCTTTTGACACGGCTTCATATTCAGGTCTACTGCACCGTCCATTATTACATAATCTTTGCAAATGAGGCATTGATGTAAAGGGGAATTAACAGGCTTGTCAATTATATAAAATTAGAGTAGGATCATTTTTTTAACAAAATAGATATCAACGCTCAAACCTGAATTGCGGAACTTTTTGTGAGGGCTTTATTTACTTGTAGTTTGTCATTAAAAGATAACACTTTAACATTCATTCATTTTTTTCTTTCTTCAGGTGTCCGGCACAATTGTTGACAAGAGCGGCCGCACGCTGTCCGGACAAATGGGTGAAGCCTTCGTGATCAGCGTGTCGCACGCCAACCCCATGTGCCTGGGTCTCAATTGTGCCCTCGGGGCCTCTGAGATGAGGCCGTTCATTGAAGCCATCGGTCTAGCTACCCCACACTATGTCATCTGCTACCCCAATGCAGGTAATGCAATGATCAAGTATAATAATAATAATGATAATAGGCCAGCATTTAAATTGTGCCATCAATCTAGAAATCATATTCCGAGGCGCAAAATCCTGTACAGTATATTATTACCCTGGCTGTAGCCGAGCTGCCTTGCAGGCGCATCAAGCATTTCGAGGAATAAATTCCTGTGTCAGTTTAATCTAAATTCCTCAATTTGTCTGCTGAAACAATAGAAGAGACAATAGAAGCACGGTAGAGGCATACATCCTAGACAATGTACTAGTCTTTGTCTGCAGACCCATAAACAATTACTATAGTAATTATCGTGATGGGTTTTCAAATTATATGATTTGTGTGGAAACCAATTTGTCTGAACTTGTAGGTGGAATGGACTACTGAAACGATTACATTTTTATTTATAAGGATATTATTTTTGGGTGATGGTTCCCTTTAAGTTTTCCCCTCATCTTACCCAATCTTATCCCAATTTCCCCCAAGGTCTACCGAATCCTCTTGGTGATTACGATGAGACTCCGGAGATGACTGCCGACCAGCTGGGGTCCTTCGCCCGGGATGGCCTGGTGAACATTGTCGGAGGCTGCTGTGGCACCACCCCAGCGCACATCAAGGCAATAGCTGATACCGTCAGGCAGTACAAACCTAGGGTACCACCTCAGGATGTCTGTCACGGATCCATGTTGTTATCAGGTCAGTCAAACATGAATAAAGGTACCACTAAACATAAAACAATACACTCGTTTGTTCAGAGATGGTGATATGGTACCAACTCAGCATACTTTATGACAATAGCCGCCACCGTCAGGCATTACAAACTTAGGGTACCACCTCAGGATGTTTACCATGGATCCAGGTTGTTATCAGGTCACTTAAACATGAATAAAGGTATCATATTACAACCTTGTTTGTGGTGTACCAACTCAGCACACATTATGGCAATAGCATGCACCGTCATGTAGTGCAAATGTAGGGTGCCTCCTGAAGATGTGGACCATGGATCTACATGTATGTTATCAGGTATGAAGTACAGTGCTCCCCTTATAATTTTGTTATGGACATCTTGACTTTATAAACATTTTTTGAGGGGATCAAGCAAACTACAGGAGAATTCTAGACCAGGTTTGACTATGTTTTGGGGATATTTATTAATATTAAAATTTAGTTGAATTTATTTATCTTTCCCTTGTTCTATGGGTATTTTGAATACATGATACAAACCCATTAACATATTAGTTTAACCCTAAAAAGACTGGGGGGGGGGGGCTGATTTAGCCCCCCCCTCTATTTTCGCGATTACTTCGCAACGCTTAAATATTTTACGGTGCCACTTCACAACTTTTTTCCTTCGAGTCTTTCGCAACTTTTGATACCAAATTTGCGACAACCGGGTGTACCGTTCTAAAGTTACGTGACCTTTTGTAAGTGAGCGTCGGCCCGAAAATCGCAACATTTTGTGATTTGTGTACAAATCCTATGGAAATTGATTTTTTCCTAGAAAAGACAAAATCTTCATTATTTTTCATTCTAATCACTGCAATCATTTAATTTTGGGCTAAAAATGGTTGAATAATGGTCAATAATTATTTCCAATGAAAAAACAATACAAAACATAAGTCGAAAAAACAAAGAAATACATAGGAAATGCAATTTCGCATAATTAATTAGCTCTAATTAGCATATTATAATTAGAACAAAAAATTTAACTATGCAATATTGTATTCCTCATGGACATCTATCACCATGCCAAATTTGGAGTTGATTGGAGTTTCGATTGCCGAGAAAACTACAAAAAATACAAACAAATACAATTTTCGCATAATTAATTAGCTCTAATTAGCATATTCTAATTAAATTTGTTTTTTAATTACGCAATATTGTAGACCTTATGGACATCAATCACGATGCCAAATTTGGAGTCGATTGGAGTTTCGGTTGCCGAGATCTTAGGGGGGGGCCCTTTTAGCCCCCCCCCCCCCCCCCCCCCCCCAGTTTTTTTAAGGTTCAAAATAGCCCAGTCTTTTTAGGGTTAAAGAAATTCCTTCCTGTGCCAATTTGTCACATTAGACGGTGCCGTATCTTCTGTTCATTAGCCCTATGCCACACTTCTTCTAATTGTATTGAAAGCTACAGAAGGGGGCTAGTCCTCTGGTAACTCTGTGTACCATTAACCCCTTGACTACGGGAACCGGGTGGGTTGTGTACAAAGTCTATGGGGATTTCAGAAACTCAAAGGGAACGGGTTAACGTATATCGCTACTTTTTGCCCCTCTTTCCATCGTAGGTTTGGAGCCGATGATCGTTGGGAAGCACACCCTGTTTGTGAACATTGGAGAGAGGTGCAATGTGGCTGGCTCCAAGCGGTTTGCTAAACTGGTTAAGCAAGGCAACTATGATGTGAGTACTTTTCCTTCGCTAACCCTTATGCTAGAGTCACACCTTTGCATATTTCGCTGCATATTGCTGCGCCAGGCGGGGTGTATCTATACGCAGCCGTACCCAGCAATACGCAGCAAATTTGAAGTTAGCAGTCACACTATTGCGTATCTAGCTCGTACAAAGACTGCCGATGATCGTTGGGAAGCACACCCTGTTTGTGAACATTGGAGAGAGGTGCAATGTGGCTGGCTCCAAGCGGTTTGCTAAACTGGTCAAGCAGGGCAACTATGATGTAAGTACTTTTCCTTCGTTAACCCTTAGCCTGCCACTGTTCACTTAAAGGTAGTTGGGATCTGCAAATTAGACGCTCTGTTTTGTATCTCGCACAAACTAGCATATTGGAGTAACGATGTTTGGATAGGTTCTACGATCCCGATGCATGACTATTTGTAAGTCACAATACATCCAGAGTCTACACAGACGTTGCACAAACTATGAGTTGCAAACCAGTGTTTGGGTCATGAATGTTTTGGGTCGCGAAGAAATGTTTTATTGGTGGCGAAAAATTCCAGAATCATCAAAAAATGGTATCTTTATTTCCTACTGATAAAAGAGTTTATAACATTCAAATTTTGATTAGATTCATTAAAAAAAAAATTGTATCCTTGGACAAACACTTGCTTTATAACATTTCACATGTTCTTGAAGAACAATAAATACACAAGCAACAGCACACAACACAATATATATACCTGTAGTAATCTTCAGTATTGAAGGACACAGGACTACCAAAAAGAAGAAAAAGAGCAACAAAACAATTAATTTCTTAGTAAAATTTCTATATTCAAAAAAGCAATTAAAAGAAACATAATTCTATCCAAAGTCATCCAAGTCTAGCTTAACACATATCTAGTAACTTTATTTTATTATGTCAATGTTTGAAGTTAACCATTTTCCTTGTGGCCCAGTCGGACAAGCAAAATCAAGATTTGTCACATTTTAGTGGCCCAAAACCTGAAATGCAATGGCCCCAAACAAAGAAATATATACAAAATTCTGTTAGTTAGATTTGGCGGCCTATTTGGGCAAGTATAATTTGCCATAATTACATTATGGTGGCCAGAGGCAAATTCTTGGTGACCCCAGGCCAGCGGGCCTGTGCGAATTTCAAGCATTGATTGTATACAAATGTGTGTGTTTGTTACATACAGGAAGCCCTGAATGTTGCCAAGGCTCAGGTAGAGGCTGGAGCCCAGGTTCTGGACATCAACATGGACGAAGGCATGCTGGACGGGGTCAAGGCGATGACCACCTTCGTCAATCTCGTATCTACAGAGCCAGAAATATGCAAGGTAGGCAGAACATTCTTGTATAGAGCTTAGTTAGGTATAGGCCCGTTGCAGAAAGAGATACATTCGATTGTAGTTACAATTAATTGTAAGTCAGATCATGTGTTCTAAATGAGCAAATCTGATTGGTTGAAACACGCACGTTTTCTGACTTACAATTAATTGTAACTTACAATCTTTTGTATCTCTGTTTGTAACACAAGGCGATGACCACCTTCGTCAATCTGGTATCTACGGAGCCAGAAATATGCAAGGTAGGCAGAACATTTGTGTATAGAGCTTACTTAGATATAGTGTGTGTTACACAAGGGCTGAATAGTAAAGGAAAAAGGGAAAATCAGATGATTGAAGTATGGACTTGGTTCTGGACATCAACATGGACGAAGGCACTCTGGATGGTGTCAAGGGCATGACGACCTTTGAACATAAACAAGGTAGGCTGAACATTTTTTTTTCTAAAAGAAAACATCGAAGCTAAATTAGATAGTATGTTTGATATTAGGGCCGAATCTAAGGAAGAATCTAATGGAAGTTTGAGCTCAACTTCATGACATCAATATGGGCAAAAGCAAGCTGGTTGGTGCCCAGGCCATGACCACTTTCGTCAAACTCGTTACTTCAGAATTGGACATATACGATGTAAGTCAAATTCTGTTTTCTAGAATTTTTTTAAATTGACAAGTTTTTAACATTTTTAATTGTTTTTTTTTCCACTGACACAGGTACCCCTCTGTATCGACTCATCCAAGTTCCAAGTGATTGAGGCAGGGCTCAAGTGCAACCAGGGCAAGTGCATTGTAAACAGCATCAGTCTCAAGGAAGGCACGGAGGACTTCCTCGCAAAGGCCCGCGTCATCAAGAAGCACGGTGCCGCAGTTGTCGTCATGGCATTCGATGAAACTGGACAGGTATGTATCCATCGAGGAGAAAATTATAAATACAAATGAATCAGGTTTCTTGGGAATTGAACCCAATGGCCCAAATTCTCATCAGTGGCTCAACTTTATTCTGGGCTAAAAAGATACAAATTATTAGCAACCAAAAGCTAATCAATTGCTAGTTATACGTTGTTCATTACTACTACTGTCAGATTTGAAGAGCATCACCCAGTGCCTTTGCAATCAACATCTAATCCAAGCCTCCACACTAACTTTTTTTCTCTACTGGTCCTTTCGGGCAAGTAAAATCATAAATTTTGAAGGCTTACTTGCCCCATTATAAAATTTACTTGCCCTCTTACTTGTTGATGAGATTTAGATGTAAGAAATTGCATTGTTCTCTCATAGTTGAACAATTATTTAGTTGCCCAATCGGGCAAGCAAACCAGACAATTGGTGACATTTCACTTGCCCGACACCAATTATACTTGCCCCGGGCAAGTGCTCGTGTCGAGCCCTGTCTAATCTTTGCATTAGATCCAAGTTTAATTTGATGCAATATGTCATCAATACTAAAAGTTTTCCTTTGTGAGTGGTTAGAGCACTGGCCTAGCATTCTGGAGAAAATGGCCCGAATTCTCATTAGTGGCTCTACTTCAGTCTGGGCTAAAAAGATTACAAATTATCAGCAACCGTTGTCACACCTGTGACATTTCACTAGCCCATTGATGGTAGACATGTGCCACCAGAGACAGTCTAATTGTTTCTATTCATTATCCATCAATCCCTCTATTCATATTAGGAATCGGGACAAAAGGTGGCTTGACATTTCAGTAAAAGTATAACCACTCACCAGTAATATAATGTCCTAGATGATCCAGGACATTATATTACCGGTGACTGGCCACACTATGATTCAAACTCCAAGCGTTCCTTTGTTATATTGCCTAAGCAAAACTAGAGGGATTGATGGATAATGAAAAGAAACAATTAGACCGTCTCTGGTGGCACAGGACTACCATCAATGGGCTAGTGGGCTACGGGCCTGATATAAAGAGAATCTTCATATATATGACCGGCTATAGCAAAACCTGGCACTTGTTGGTAAAAATCAAAATGTAGATGTTCATACCATTACAAAGGCCTCATCACAAGCTTTAATTTGATGCTTTGTTCTAACTAATTGGTCAATAATTGGCGAAGATATGATTGTTACAATTTTACAATCATAGGTCTTTTACACACATTGTGTGAACATAAAATGCCCATTTCTTCAAAACATTAATTACCGACAAGTAAGGTCTGGTTTTGCTATAGCCGGTCACATATAATTGGGAAATTGTGTTTTGTGTTTGTCTCTGCAGGCCACAGAGGTTGAGAGGAAGGTGGAAATCTGCGCAAGGTCCTACAACCTACTGACACAGGAACTGGGGTTTGACCCCAATGACATCATCTTTGACCCCAACATCCTCACCATAGCAACAGGGATGGAGGAACACAACGAGTATGGCATCAACTTCATCGAAGCCACAAAACTGATCAAGGTAAATATGAAAATCAATATATATATCTTTTGATGATGGTGGTTTTGACATATGTGAAAATGATGATTTAATAGTGGAATGGTTTGAATATTACTTTGCTCATTAAAATGTTAGATTGGAAATGAATTGACTTTGCTCTATTTGTCAAATAAAATAAAATTACTTGTTAGTACTGTCAGCTGAAGTTTAAACCATTTGTTTTGTTTTCCTTCATATTGTTGCTTGATGTGCAAGTGATTATTTAGTTATGTTATCATCTTAGTCCTGAGATTGAAAGTTGGAGTCCAGATAACAATTTGTCAAGGAGGCAGTGGTTTATCAATCCCAAACATTATCATCAGTCAGTTAATTATCTTCTCTTTCATAATTTGAAGAAAAAAAAACATTACCAGGATGTTGCATTTAACAGCTATTGTTGTAGATTTTTGGCAGAAAACAACAACTATCAATTAAATGAATTAGATTATTTATTTAGTCAGTCAGTCATTCATTGTTTTATTCAGAGTCATTCATTAGTCATTAATTCATTTCATCCATTTTATCCATTCATACTTTTATTCATTACATTCTTATACTACTAATTGGCTGTCTTTTAAAATTTTCAGTCAACGCTGCCGGGATGCCGAGTCAGCGGCGGTTTATCAAACCTGTCCTTCTCTTTCCGAGGCAAGGAGGTTATCCGCGAGGCCATGCACAGTGTATTCCTGTACCACGCAATCAAGGTTTGTACTGCATTGATGTTGTTCCTTTAATTTGCATTTGTGTGTGTGAATTTCCACCAAAAAATATCTTTGAAGTGCATAATCTAGGCTTGACTGTAATCCTTTTTAACCCATTGCCTAGTCTAATTGCCTACAGGAACCTGGTGGGTCCTGTAGTAACTCTATGGGATTGCCAAATCTAGCAGGGAACAGGTTATTACATTTTTTTTTTTAATTTCCATCTCTGAGGGATATTGTTAATCATCTGTTGTTGTTTTTGCAATTATTCTGAATGATCTGATCATGTTATACTATTTTCAGGTCAAGAGTTTGCAATATAACTTTTTTTTGCTAAACCAGATGTTTAAAGCATGTGTATTACCTATTACTGGAGATTTCTCAATTGATTTATCATTATTGTGATATTTTTGTTTGTTTTGTTGCAGGTTAAATGTGTTCTGCATTATTTATTGGGTGAATAACCCAAATTGCCAGAAAATTCATAATTTGTTTTTTAAAATAAATATTTTGTTTGTTTTATCGCAGGCCGGTATGGACATGGGCATTGTGAATGCTGGGAATCTCCCACTCTATAATGACATTGAGCCCAAGCTATTGAAGCTCTGTGAAGATCTGCTGTGGAACAAGGACCCTATGGCTACAGAGAAGCTCTTGGAATATGCCGAGGTTAGTTGTTTCCTCCAGATCTGATGATGATGATGATGATTGATGATGATGATGATGATGATGATGATGGTGATGGTGATGGTGATGGTGATGGTGATGGTGATGACGACGACGATGACGACGACGACGACGACGACGACGACGACGACGACGACGACGACGATGGCGATGATGAAGATCTGCTGTGGAACAAGGACCCTATGGCTACAGAGAAGCTCTTGGAATATGCAGAGGTTAGTGGTTTCCTCCACATGAATAGATGCATGCATGCATAGAGATAGATTGATGGATTGATGGATCGACAGAAGAACAAACAACGGACTAAACGAACCAATGAACAAAGAAAAAAAACGAAGGAACGAACGATGAATACAAATTTTTTTTATCACAGCGCAATAATGATCACTATTAAATGCAACATTCTGGTAACATTGAATCAAAATTATGAAAGACGGTAACCGTGACTGTGACAATGACGATGACAAACAATGATAATAATAATAATGATGATGTTGATATGGTTATTAAAGTTTATTAACTATGCTAACTTTATTTTGTCAATCTTTTTTTTCTTCACATAGGGTCTTGGGAAAGGAGCCAAAAAGGCTACAGAGGACCATGCATGGAGGAACCAGAGTGTTGAAGAGAGACTAGAGCACTCACTTGTAAAGGCAAGTTGCCAAATATTAATTATCAATCATTTCTTGTGTTTAAAGTAGAGTATTTAAGTAATCCGGTGTGTCATTTTGGTTAATTTTGATGGACAGGATTTTAAGATATGATCATGTGAACAATTATAAGTTTCTTTTTTTTTGGCCCAGTGTAGTATATATCCAATTTCTTAATTTTGCAGTGTATTGTCTAGTAGATCATACTGCTGTGAACTATTACCATACTAAATCATTTGTAACTGGATATAGCAAAACCCTGCCCTTGTCAGTAATTAATGTTTTGAAGAAATTGGCATTTTGAGTTTACACAATGTATGTAAAAGACCTATGTTAGTTAAATTAAAACAATCATATCTTTGCCAAATATGAACCATTTTTTTTAGAACAAAGCACCAAAAGAAAGCTTGTGATGAGGCCTTTCTAATGAGCTGGAAACCTAATTTAAGGGCAGGGTTTTGCCATATCCGGTCACATTTTACCAACTTAATTTTGTATTTATTTTTTGTTTGAACTGTTCTGTTTCACCTTTAAACTGAGCAGGGCATAGACAAGTGGGTAGTGGAGGACACGGAGGAAGCGAGGCAGAATAAAGAGCGTTACCGCAGACCGCCTCCAAGCCTCCACACCAACATTTTTCTCTACTGGTCCTTTCGGGCAATTAAAATCATTAATTTTGAAGGCTTACTAACCCCATTATAAAGTTTACTTGCCCTCTTACTTGTTGATGAGATTTAGATGTAAGAAATTACATTGTTCTCTCATAGTTGAACAATTATTTAGTTGCCCAATCGGGCATCAATCATTTCTTGTGTTTAAAGTAGAGTATTTAAGTAATCCGGTGTGTCATTTTGGTTAATTTTGATGGACAGGATTTTAAGATATGATCATGTGAACAATTATAAGTTTCTTTTTTTTTGGCCCAGTGTAGTATATATCCAATTTCTTAATTTTGCAGTGTATTGTCTAGTAGATCATACTGCTGTGAACTATTACCATACTAAATCATTTGTAACTGGATATAGCAAAACCCTGCCCTTGTCAGTAATTAATGTTTTGAAGAAATTGGCATTTTGAGTTTACACAATGTATGTAAAAGACCTATGTTAGTTAAATTAAAACAATCATATCTTTGCCAAATATGAACCATTTTTTTTAGAACAAAGCACCAAAAGAAAGCTTGTGATGAGGCCTTTCTAATGAGCTGGAAACCTAATTTAAGGGCAGGGTTTTGCCATATCCGGTCACATTTTACCAACTTAATTTTGTATTTATTTTTTGTTTGAACTGTTCTGTTTCACCTTTAAACTGAGCAGGGCATAGACAAGTGGGTAGTGGAGGACACGGAGGAAGCGAGGCAGAATAAAGAGCGTTACCGCAGACCGCTCCACATCATTGAAGGCCCCCTCATGAAGGTGAGTCTAGCAGTGCTGCTAACCAGTATGTTGTTAGCTTATCTAGTACGTTTTTTTCATCATTTTAGCCTCTGAAGAATAAAAATGTAGTCCCTATATTGACACTAAAAATGCGTTTGGATGTTTTTCTAAGCGAGGAAAAATAAAAGAGCGTTACCGCAGACCGCTCCACATCATGGAAGGCCCTCTCATGAAGGTGGGTCCCGTTTCATAAAACACTTGCAATTGTTGTAATTTCCAATTATTGTAACTAGTTGGTCAACAGCCAATCAGCATGGAGCATTACAGCGGTTGCCTTGGTAGTTACAATAATTGGACAATTGCAACAATTGCAGCAGTTTTAAGAAATGTGCTACAGTATGTTGTTAGCGTATTTAGTACCCTTTTTTTCATCATTTTAGCCTCTGAAGAAAATCCTGTTAGGATACAAAAATTATGACCTATATTGACTCTCAAAATACGTTTTGAGGTTTTTCTGTGCTGAAATACTTTTGTTTTCAATTTCTAAAAAATGTTTGCCCAAGTGAGACTATTATGAAATGTGATGAAAAATAAAATTGAGCTAGTACTGTGAAAAATGTACGATAATTTCTCATTTAGAAAGTTGACTTTGTATTGCTACATTGTAAATTTACATTTCTAGTTGGTTTGACCATGATTTGTTGGCTGTTTATAGTCCACTCTGCACCCTTTTCCGTGAGAAATTTATGGACATGGGAGCAACCATCTTGTTTTGATGTTTTGTGTGTTTTTTCTCAGGGCATGAGTGTAGTTGGAGATATGTTTGGATCTGGTAAGATGTTCCTGCCATAAGTCATCAAGGCTGCCCCAAACACGAATTGTCATTCATAGGTATATAATGATATTGGTTTGTGTGTTTGTCCTCAGGAAATGAGTGTTGTTGGAGACCTGTTTGGATCTGGCAAGATGTTCCTGCCGCAGGTCATCAAGGCTGCCCCAAATACGAATTAACAACACATTATATTGTCAATATCAATTTAATGTTTTGTGTGTGTTTGTTCCTAGGGCATGAGTATAGTTGGAGACCTGTTTGGATCTGGTAAGATGTTCCTGCCGCAGGTGATCAAGTCGGCCAGGGTGATGAAGAAAGCTGTCGGCCACCTTATCCCGTTCATGGAGAAGGAGAAGGAGGAGGCACTCGGCGAAGGTTGCGAACATGTGGTAATTTTTTATCTTTTCCCTCCAAAATTTTAGAATAGAGTACAAAAGAAGTGATGTGAAAGTGATTTAGAATGTTTAATGTCTTAATAGTCCATTTTGTGCATTTTGATTCTTGTTGTTTTAGATATGACATAATTGTATTAATTGTATTTTTCTTGTAAAAAAATTCAACTTTATCTGGTTGCAATAATCTTCAATTGAATATATATATGTTACATTATTTTGTTATACTATGGGTTATGGTTCTAAAAATTTTACCATTGATTCAGGGTTTTGTTAGGGGGGCTAGATCTACAACCGTTGCTCATCACTGAACATGATTGGCTGGTCACTGAGGATGTGATCTGCATGACACTCCCATGTCCAAATACAGGAAGGAGACCTATGAACTTTATGGACTGCATTGTATGGGAGACATCCAGCGTGAAATTGGGGACTTGCAGACATTAATGATGGATAAAGAGTTGTGGCGTTGCATTGTGAACTCAATCTTGGATGCATCCACTGAGAAATAGTTGTAGTAGCAAATATGTTATTTCTTAGACACTTCTTCGAATATCAATGCAGAAATGGTTTTATGTCAAGGCTGTTTTTGCTCTCTTCTTGTCAGTATCATCAAAGACATTGATCATAATGCATGTATTCATATATGCTCTTGAAATGTTGCCCAAATTGTTATATATTCTTTATCACAAAAAAGATGAGGAATAAAATTGTAAGACAATTGTAAGAATCGTCTTGTGATGCAATTACGATTTTGCGTAATTTGTTTTATATGATGATATTTTTTGTATGATCACAGCCGATGAACAATGGCACCATTGTGATTGCTACTGTGAAAGGGGACGTCCACGACATTGGCAAGAACATTGTAGGGGTCGTCTTGGGGTGCAACAACTACAGAGTGATTGACCTAGGGGTCATGACCCCCTGTGAGAAGATCCTCCAGACCGCCATCCAAGAGAAAGCAGGTGAGTGAATTGGATACCTTTTTAAAAAACAGATGTGTAGAAAATGTTAACAGAATATTACAAGAACATTGTAGAAGTTGTCTTGGGGTGCAATAAATACAGAGTGATTGACCAAGGGGTCATGACCCCCTGTGAAAAGATCCTTCAGACCGCCATTCAAGAGAAAGCAGGTGAGTGAGAGTTAGATACAGTAAAAACCTGTCTTAATGGCCACCTGTATATAGCAGCCAACCTGTCTATAGTGGCCACCATAAGTGTTCCCCTGCATAGATTAGTAATGTTTATATGGAACCCCTGTTTATAAAGGTCAACTGTCTTCAGTGGCCAATTTTCTTGTTTCCCCCAAGGTGGTCACTATAGACCTGTTTGACTGAATTTTGATGAATAATTATATTAATGTTGAATAAGAATACAAGAACCTTGCAAGGGTTATCATCTTGTAAACACAAATCTTTATGCAACACCCCCAAGAATGCCCTTTGAGCAGAAAGTGGGTGAATCAATCAATGTGAATCAATAACATGTTTTATCAGATGACATCAAAAATAACAATATAAATATTGTAATAACTCTGTGAAAAGCTCCTCCAAACGGCCATTCAGCAGAAAAATGGAGAGTAAATTATTGTTATATGATTATATTTGTGATGTGGAATAGCAAAGTACTGTCATTATTGTGAAACACTGAGAAACATTTTGATAAAAGGATGAATCTCTTGAATTGTTTGTCCATAATGATTAGATATCATTGGACTGTCTGGCTTAATCACGCCCTCGCTTGACGAGATGATCCACGTCGCCAAGGAGATGGAGAGACTGGGCTTCAAGACCCCGCTGCTGATAGGGGGCGCCACCACATCCAAGACGCACACGGCCGTGAAGATCGCTCCTTGCTACTCTTTCCCCGCTTTGCATGTGCTGGATGCTTCAAAGAGTGTTGTGGTGGTAAGCTTTACAAGTTTAATCCTAAATCTTACATAAAAGCTTATTAAATTCCTTTGAAAATGACTTCATTCCCTTTTTTTTCTTTCTTTCTTTTTAAAATCCTCATAGGAGTAAAAGGAAAAACAACAACATTGTAATTTACCTACAGTATTTGTATTCATGGTATATCCATTTTTAAATGTTTATGGTATTCAGGTTTCTTCCCTCCATGGTGCTTTTATAAGTATAAATACAGCAATCTTTTTTCAATAAATATGAAAGAAAAATGCATTGACAAACATAGATGACTTGGTGTTTGTTGATCACAATATTGATTTTGCTACTCCATCAAAGTGTTCATCCCTGATTGACCAGTGCCAGCACGAGGACTTCATGGAAGAGATTCGGGAAGAGTACGAGGAAGTGAGGCAAGACCACTATGAGTCGCTCAAGGTAAGCTTGAGGTGATGATGAGGATGATGGTGATGATGATGATGATGGTATTAAGGATGATGATGATGAATGATGATGGTGAGGATGATGATGGTGATGATGATGATGACGATGAGGATGATGATGAGGATGATGATGAGGATGATGATGATGATGAGGATGATGAGGATGATGAAGATGATGATGATGATGATGGTGATGATGATGAGGATGATGGTCATGGTCATGATGATGATGATGATGATGATGTCAGTAGTATAGCAGGGGGGTGCACAAGGGGGGGGGGTGAATTATAAATGAAAAATAGCATTTGTAGAGATATGTAAAACAATTCAAAAAAGTGGACTGTTAACATGCAGTTGATAATCTATACTATTAAAACAGAAGGATCTGTTTGTTTGTTTGTTTGTCTTTCGGGCTATGCAAATCACCATGCCTTGAGGTATGACCCTCATCTTTCAGGTGATGATTGCTACTACCTTTAGTGAGGTAATGGTCAAAGGGTATCAAATTACATCAAACGGAAGTTTTTTTTGTTGACGTTTTGAGCCCCAAAATGTTGACTGTCGCAGCATTTCGTACTCGCCTGCAATTCAAAGCCGAACGCAATAGTAATGTGTGCAAAAGATGTACATAGTTTAGTATTCCCCTTGTGTGCATGCACGAACCAAGTAAATCGAGTAAACGCAGTCCGGCGGGTCAGACTAAAGCCCGGCGCAGACAGAGCAGACTCGACCCGATCCGACTGGTTTTTAGCCTGATTAACTCAGTATGCCCTGCATCAGGACTCCTGTTTTGCCAGTCAAGTGCCAGTCGGAGATCATTCGAGGCCGATTCAACATGTTAGATCGGCTCCGACTGAGCGAAACTGACTCTAGCCTGACTGAAAACCAGTCGGATCGGGTCGAGTCGGCTCTGTCTGCGCCGGGCTTTAGACGCGAGAGGTCCCTGGTTCGATCCCGACCATTGGACAATTTTTTTTTTTTTCAAACATTATTTTAAATCTACAAAATATGTATGTTGGGAACCTGTCAGTGTGGCTGTGTTTTGTAAACAACTTTCTTTCATTTTCATAATTAGTAGTATAGATCTAAACCAGGTTCAGAAATTTTTCAGACCCGTGTTACTGAACATTTGATTCTATGGTACGTGCAATTTGCACAGGTCCTCCAGTAGGGTAAAAGGGAAACTTTAAAAATAATGAAATGTACATTTCTCATACTTTTTTCTTTTCACTTGAATTACAGGATAGAAGATATCTCTCGCTGGCAGAAGCTAGGAACAGGAAATTTGAGATAGACTGGAGTGGATACGAACCTGGTAAGTAAAGGATCAATATATGAATCAAATTATTTTCAATGCATTACTTGTGTAACTAGGCCCTAGTAGCTTTAACAAATAACAACAAGAAGGGAGAATATTAAGTAGGGAAAATATATGATGACTCTTCTTTAGCCAATGAGAGGCAAGGATTCTGGTGTATTGGCATTGTTTTGGTGTTTCATGGAACAGGACCCATGCAGGTGAATGAAATCTACACTTCCTGAAGAATTTACCAGCTGTCAATCAAATGGTAATTTGTCAAAGTCAAACTTACCATCACTAGTATGCAAGTTATGAAACAGAACAATTGGCCAGGCTGGAATGTACAACATAGTTATGTCATCTATTGAGCATAAAAGTAGGCCAGGCTGAAATTTACAATAACATTATTTGAGTGATGGCTGAAATTTACAAGGTGAAATCTACATGCTTCCTGTCAGAATCTGTAAACAGGTTGGAATGTAGCACATGGTGTCTGTTTCACAAATGTATTCCACTAGGGCCAAATGACAGATTTTCCCTCTCAGCCAATCATGTGTAAGGATTTCAGTAGCTTTTCACACTAGCTTGTAACTAGGCTGTTCGGATAGCTAACAATGATCCTGGAACTTGGCAGTTGGCATCATGCACCACATATCGCCAAGAAACCCTTTTTTGAAATAACATTTTTCTTTCTTTTAAATCAATTGAATAAATGTACTTAATGCATTATAACCATGAATAAAGGTCTCCTTCAAAAAAACATTAGTTATTATTATTAAACATTAGAATTATATATAGGTTGATTTTATATTTTAAAAAAATAGTCAGACAATTTCATGGTATATGTCAAGGATAAGTTTTGGCTAGGATATGAGATAAAAATGAAAACAGAAAATTGATAGAAAATGTGATTGCTTTTTAGGAGCGTTCCAGGGGAGCCCAATTTTCTTTGCTCATTCATTGTTCATTAAATTTATTTCTGGTCATTTTCCCCTATGTTTGATCTTACATGTAATGCGTTAATATAAAATCTTTCATATTTCTGTATCTTGATAATTTCTGCCAACATTTTTGTAGTATACATCCATCTACTGGAAACTATTAAAGCGTTGATACTCCCTTCAAAACAGTTATGCATGGGAAAATTCTCTGGTCCTTTTTATTATCTGAAACTTGTAATTTGCATGTCTTTTGTTTTATTCAGTTGTGCCATCTTTCACTGGCACAGAGGTGTATGAGGACTATGACCTGAACCTGCTCATTCCATACATCGACTGGAAGCCGTTCTTTGACGTCTGGCAACTCAGAGGGCGCTATCCCAACAGGGGCTACCCTAAGATCTTCAACGACAAGACAGTCGGTAAGCAGACAAAATTCTACAACTAGCTAAATGTGACAATTCTTGTCCCCAGATTACTGTCCTCTTTTTATAAGGCTGATGAAAAAAATTAGGATGAAACATTTAGTATAAATCATGATTGTAATTGATTATGTGTTTTATGTATTAAGGTTTTAATTAAATATCTTGTAAGTTGTTTTCATTTGTATGTGTAAAGTGCTATGGAACCTTTACTGCTAGATTATTAAATATATTGTATTGTGTGGCTGTATGTCATAAAATTAAGTTTTGATGGTAGTTATGCCTCGTTTTAGATCCACTCACTCAATTTGAATAAAAGATGGAGGTTTTAGCATTAAAACGAGCCTTGTCAACAATGATCGTATTACAGAAAGCATGCTCAATATAGTACATTACATATTTTATTTTGTTACTTTAACAGGTGAGGAGGCAGAGAAGGTGTTTAACGATGCCCAGGACATGCTGAAGAAGATTATCAACAAGAAGTTACTGAGAGCTACCGGGGTGGTGGGGCTCTACCCTGCCTGCAGTGTAGAGGACGATATCCATGTCTTTGCCGATGACAAGAACGCGAGGGGAGACAAGCCAGATGCCATCTTCTATGGCCTGAGACAGCAGGTATGTCTTGTTATAAGCCTGTGCGTAAATTGGGTACAGCATGTACTAGCTCAATGAAAATAAACTGGATCACTTCATTTTCAGATGTATGTGCTTTGCTTAATTCCAGGTACAATTTTTTTTGCTGAGCTTGTATGTATTTAGTTAGGTGTTGTCATAATCCAGGGCTCGACACTAACACAAGTTGCCATATTGGCCGGGGCAAGCAAAATATCATAAATGGCCTAGTTTGGTTGGCCAATCGAGCAACTAAATTATTGGGCAACTTTAAGAGAAAAAAATGATCTAGTAGTAATCAGGCAAGTAAATTTTCTGTTCAGGCAAGTAAAATAGGGAAGGATATGCTTTTACTTTCCCGAATGGGCCAGTAAAGAAACAATTAAGTGTGGAGGCTTGCAGCCGTAGCTTCTTGATACAGGGTACACAGCATGTAATGTATTTGCTGTAGGACTGTTTCACTACATATTCAAATGCAAGCACTGGTTAGGGAATACTTTCAACATGACCTCTGTCAGTGCAAGGAATCTGAAATTGATTTCTTAATTATTATTCTATTCTAGGCTGAGAAAGAAGGGAGTGAGCACTATGCATGCCTGTCAGACTTTGTTGCACCCAGGGGAACGGGGATAGTGGATTACTTTGGCGGGTTTGCAGTCTCGCTTGGTTACGGGGTGGACAACCTCTGTCAGTTCTATAAATCTGAAAATTGATTTCTTAATTACTATTTCTATTATAGGCTGAGAAAGAAGGGAGTGAGCACTACGCATGCCTGTCAGACTTTGTAGCGCCCAGGGGAACGGGGATAGTGGATTACTTTGGCGGGTTTGCAGTCTCGCTTGGTTACGGAGTGGACAACGTCTGTCAGTTCTATAAATCTGAAAATTGATTTCTTAATTACTATTTCTATTTTAGGCTGAGAAAGAAGGGAGTGAGCACTATGCCTGCTTGTCAGACTTTGTTGCACCCAGGGGAACGGGGATAACTGATTACTTCGGCGGGTTTGCAGTCTCTGTTGGGTTTGGAGTGGACAACCTATGTCAGCGCTATGAAGCTGAGATGGATGACTACAACATCATCATGGTCAAGGCTCTGGCTGATAGGCTAGCTGAGGTACATTCTTGATTGTTTAATTTCCACTTGATACACAGTCAAACCTGTGTATAGTGACCACCTAAGTGAAACCAGATAAGTGCCCACTGTAGACAGGTGATCTCTATAGACAGTTTCCATAATACTTTTCCCCCCCCTGCAAGGGGTCATTTTTGGTGGCCACTACAGGCAGGTTGGCCACTATGGACAGGTGGCCACTAAGACAGGTTTGACTGTAGAGTCATCAATTTTATCAGACATGTGATTTTCATTAGAAAAAAATCATACTATTTATTTCATTGCATTATTTAAGTTAGAGCCTTGCAGATTAGCAATATTTACCCATAATTCAGATCTGTCTACATTGACAGACAGTCAACACTTTACTTATCTACAGTCAAGCTTACATAAGTCATATCCAGAATCGGCTTTACCTTATACACATTTTGATTGATGTTGATAAAAAAAAGGGGACCAGAAAAAAGTTTTCAATTTAGAAGTCGTTTCGATCCAACAAAGAATAAGCAATTCTCATCTTAATAAACTTGGTAGTTTGTAAGAAGATTGTTTGTAATTATTTCTTTTCTATTGCCAATGCGTCATACTTCAACTTGAAATTTGGCCTTAAACAATGATAATAATAACAACAGTAACAAGAAACTGTGATTGGTGTTTTTCTAACAGGCTTTTGCGGAGGAGCTTCATGAGAGGGTACGGAAGGAGTTGTGGGGGTACAGCTGTGCTGAAGACCTGGGGGTCAAAGACCTGCACAAGATCAACTACGAGGTATGAAGCATCTTTATCATCAAAATCATTTTAAATCAGTTTTGTTTAATGTTGAGAGAGTAGTATGAATATTAAACGGTTGAAATGTGGGGTTGCCTGAACCCAAAGATAAGGACACTATTTTGCAGCTATGGCTGCCAGGTGCTAAAGACCTGCACAAGATCTACTATGAGGTATGGAGCATCCTTATCTTCAAATCAGTCTATTTCTTGTGTCGAAATTAATCTAGAGATAAATTTAATTCAGTTTGTGACCGTGAGAGTCTTATTAGTTATGTTTAATGTTGATAGAATAGTATGAATATGAAGTTGTTGATTGTTGGTTGTCTAATAAAGAGTGAATGCAAGACGGCATCAAACTGACAAGTGTCTTATAATGCAGGAATAATTTTATTTTATTTTAGGGGTCTACCTTTTCAATCAGATGAATATCACAAAATATTTAACATAATACCCTATGGTAATTTTAGGTGCTACCTACTGAATTTAGGGGGCTATTTTGAAAATTAGGGGGCAAAATCGTCCTCAGCCCCCGTATAATTCCTACCCGGTTCATTCGTCCAGCGCCGGCCTACCCAAGCCAGCCTGACCACACGGAGAAGGAGACCATGTGGCGTCTGATGAACATTGAAAGCAAGACGGGCATCAAACAGGACTGAATCTTATCTTACTTGCATTGTTATCACTGTATTATTGTAAAAGACTTAACCTTTCATTTCCGCATAACAGGGTATCCGTCCAGCGCCGGGCTATCCAAGCCAGCCTGACCACACGGAGAAGGAGACCATGTGGCGTCTGATGAACATTGAAAGCAAGACAGGCATCAAACTGACCGAGTCGCTGGCCATGGACCCTGCTGCTTCTGTTTCGGGACTCTACTTCTCGCATCCAAAGTCATTCTACTTTGCCGTGGGCAAGATCACCAAAGATCAGGTACAAAATGGATTTCATTTTCTTTTTACTTTTCTTTTTTCAATTTTTGTGTTTATTTTTTTATTTTTTTCACTTAAATTCTTTCAAATTTATATTGTGCAAACGACTAAATACCAGTTATGGAATAAACATCGACTAGGTATATCGTATCAGGGACGTTGTTATATTTTGATATCCATTGCCTTCACTGCAAAACATATTTTATAGTACTATTTTCATGCAGATGAGCTTGAAAATAAGCCCTGGAATTTTTGGATTGCTGCTTAAGTTCATATCAGTTTCAATCAAATCAAATCATTCATCCAACTTGTTTTCATCTGCAGGTTGTGGACTATGCCAGCCGGAAACAGATGGATGTTGGAGCAGTTGAGAAGTGGCTGAGACCGTGTCTAGGATACGACTCCTAAGGTAGCTGAAAGCCATGTGGAGTGCAATGCAAGATAGTAACTTCCCTGTGGACCAATTCGTGGAAGTTAAAATCAAGACTTTCTATTAATTTGAGTGGTCTGAAACCTGAATCTGGAAGACCCCAACAAAGAAAAACATCTCAAGTTTGATATGTTTGGTTGCCCATACAATTTTGGTGAGTGGCCCGAAGCTAATTTTGAATGACCCCGGGTCATCGGGCCTGTGATCATTTCAGGCATTGGGAGTGAAAGTGACTGTGATCAACAAATTCAGGAATGCATTATGAGCCGTGTCATGTCTTCAGAATAGCCTGTAGTTGATGTCGTGCCTCAGCGTGACCCTCTCTAGCTTGTGTAGATATGTCAGTTTCAGAGAGCTTATGTCGTAGAGCTGCCAAGCCTCCCTTGAAAGGAGACTCCTTGAAATAAACCAAGATCACCGCATCAGATTTTATCCCATCGGCAAATCTCCCTGATTAGATGATGCCCATGATTAGGTTGTAGGTATTTGATAAATATCTCCCTGATTTCTGATGAAATTTCCCTCAATCTTTCTGATCGCTAAATTTCAATTTTGATAGAACTGAATTGTTGTACGTAAAGATTGGACCTGTGAGCTCCTTAAAAAACACCTATAGAGTGTGACATCACATCTATTCCTTACCATGGGTAGTGGTTCTAAACAATATCGGGCAAGCCCCCAAAATGTGTGACCTAGCGGTTGCTAAGGAAGCAATCGTCCAGCTCCAACACACTAACAAATTCTCAAACTAAAAGACGAGTTTTTCAGAACCATTACTATGATAATACAAAAGAGTGTGATGTCATCACTTCGGTACTCTATATATACCATGATGATGCAATCATATCAGGGGGGTGTTTCACAAAGATCCTAAGTTGAACTTATCTCTAAGTTGGACTTAACTATTATGGAAAGCCATGTGTAGCTTTATAATATAATATATTCAAAAGCAAAAAAGCAAGAACTTTAGACTTTTCATAAATGTTGCATCAAGAACATGAAATCTCCTTGATAATAGAACGTGTTAATGATTTGAATCAACATTTTATGCCTTTTGAAAAAGGATTTTTAAAACAATTTTTCAAAGAAACTAATGGCTTTCCATACATTTTAAGTCCAACTTAGAGTTAAGTTCAAATTAAGATCTTTGTGAAACACCCCCCAGATAAAATCCTGTGTTCGGACTGGTCATCATTCCATACCATCATCTGTTATTTGCATTGTAGTCTTCAAGCATACATCCAGTGTGAGCCACTATTTTGGACTTAGTTGCTTTCAATCTCTTTTCCGCTATATGCACTTTCCATTGCATGGAATTGTATTCGTGTCAAAACTGCCTTTATCTGGTGAATATCCCTTCAGTGAAGATGTATGGCTTGGGCTGTGATTTCATATAGTATTTTAGACACTAACTATATGTGAACAGTCGGCTTTCAATTGTTAATGCTCCAGAGCTATTTCACCAATAGGCTATTATAGCATGAATTTAAGTTGAATGTGATGTGGGAAAAAGGGGGCTGAAATAGATTAAATCATCTCTTTGTGTGTGAAGAGATAAAAGTTTGGACTTCTTTAATTTTGTATTTATGAAATGACGTATCCAGCTATGAAAGGATAGAAATGTTGACTTTCATTTGAAAATAAATTACTACATTGCATGACAGGATTGTAGTGTTTGCTTTCATTTTGTGTAAGCCAAATTCTGTATCTATGTATGAATTGATCAAAGTTATGACTTCCATTTTTTGTGAGATGAAAAATATCTATTCATGAAGATGCATGTTTTGGCTTTCATGAATCCCAAATACAGGTGAACTTTTATGCTAAGTTAGACTTTTATTTTTGTATTAGATTTGATTACTTGTCCTGTATTTGTTTGAAAGGGTAAAGAGTTTTAACTTTTTTTGTTATGAAGTGAAATGAACTTTAATATCTACATGAAAGCATAGATGTTGTAACTTTCATTTTGTACACAAAATTACCTTGTATCTTATTTATGAAGGGATATGAAGGCATTTTGCATATGAGATGGAATAACCTATGTATGAAACTATAGAAGTATAGACTTTCATTTTGTATGAGACAAAATGGTATATTTATATATTTATAATGCATTCTATCAGCTTGTTATACAGTATTCAGTACACATTTTTTCCAGTGAGGAATATCTGGAATATTTTCTGACGACTTTCTGTGGCTGAATAATGATTCTTTCAGAATATTAAATGAATCTGCATAATAACATACAACCCTGTCAATAATGTGAGCAAACACTTCTTGTGCAAACTCAATTATGGTTGTTATTATTAACTGAACCCGACTTTCAGAAACTGTGATTTATTTTAACCGCACTTTTAGACTAGAATTGTGGTCCAGGCGAGGATTAATTAAACAACACGAAAACCATAGTTGTACTAAACCCAACTTTGGGATATGGGTCAGTTAATATTTGTATGGCCCAGGCCCGAGAGAGATAGTACCTCAGGCTGTATTTAAAACGTTATACAGGTATATGTTTGTAGTACATGTATGACAATTTGTTCATCAAGTATCTTTGGGAACCCAAGTTTCCTAGTTACATTCCCATCTTACTCAGGCTTTATTATTATTATTATGAAGTGATGAAAATGAAACAAAATATTGTAGTTGGTATACTATATTATTTATAATTGTCCTGACAGGGTCCGCCGGGTTTATTTATAGGTTCTGTGTGTGTATTATTTTAATATGGACTGGAGTCTGGTATCATATTAACATTGCTGAGACAGGAAATGATTCCTGATATTTAAGTTTTTATTTGTTATTCACTACAATGCCTATGCAAATGTTTGAAATTATTAAGTTTTACATATATATTATTTTTAATTTAACAGTATTTCTTTCTGTTTTATAACATAATTTGTATTTTTGGAATTATGTATACTTTATTTTCAAGGAATTGTTTTATTTTGTTTAATTTTAACCCATTGGAGATCAGATTTTTTTGAAACCTGCATTCTCCATACTCTAGCCCAAGTATTCTCTGGACTTGTGTTAATACGAGCATATGCAGTGCTTGCCTGCTGCATTTGTATATAAACTGTCTATAAACCAATGAATTGTTTAAGTGATTTATTATGGAAGAATATATTATGTGATTCAAAGGATTTATTTTTAAGAAAAAGTTATTATCTGCTGAATTGTATTCCATAATCAGTGCTTTTTTTAATGAATCGAACTATTAATAAGTCAACAAACAAGTGGTCAACCGTCATTTTGTTTTCCAGTTGCTAAAATATGTGTGTAAGTTTGTTTGTGAGCATCTTTTACTGCATTTTCTTTGGATATGGTGTACTAAGTCTGCAATAAGCCCTTCTTAGATAATTATGTTTTAATCACATTAATGTGCATGTGGTGCATACTTAATGTCTTTATTTAGGTTTCATTGGAAAATGTTATAGTTATTAGTTAATTGGAACAAGGTGTACTGACTTTGGAAATGGGTAAAAAAGACAAGAGCCCATATAATTTCTGCCAGGTAACAACAAATATTGACTATTTTGTTATTTTCATTTTGATTGAAAAAGGTGTCCTGCTTTCTAAATATTTAAAGAAATTATGAAAACATGTTTTGGAATAAAATACTGTAGTAAAATACTGTAATACTGTAAATACTGTAATAAAATACTGCGCAATGAGCGGATACATTATACAGATGTTAACTGGTAGTGGAGGGAATATCACAGAATGTTCCTCTCCGAGGGATACGTCTCAGGACTTCCCTCAATAGCATTTCAAATCCAGAGGGAACATTCCATGATTTTCCACGACAACAAAGTTAACATCTGTTATGTTATATGACAAAAGTAACACATCTTTACACTTTTAGCCTATCTGAGCTTTATAAGAAAATGTGGCTTTTCGAAGTGATATGTTGACAAGTCATTGTGACGTCATATTACCATCTCTCTTGCAGCATGTAATATAACACCTGCAATCAATATCATCGCTTTTATTGTTTGCAATAGGTCTGAACGAAAATTCTCCTATCGATATATCACGGCTCTTCCGTGTGATATAATAAAATATTTTAACATCACATGACTGAGGTTAGCCAATCAATGACTCATAATTGACCAAGTCAGATAACATAATTTATGAAGTGTAAAATAAGAATGCTCGTTTGCTATCCTTTTATATGCTATCTTCAACAAAGTGGCCAAGGGCATTTTATAAACCAAACTTTGTGTGTGTCTGTATAAATCAACTTAATGTGCAATTTTGTCTAAAATTGGTCAGATCTGTAGATGCATGTAGTGGAAACCGATGCAGTAACAGGATAGACCAAAAAACAAAAAAATAATTTGTATTTTGTGAAAAATCTGTTGTAATAAATCATGGCAAAATGTATATCTCATGAAAATGATTTCTCGTAATGAGTACTAGTTTACTGAAGAATATTGTGAGAAGCAAATAGCGTTTGCCAAAGCTTTATAATCTGGTAAAGACAATGTTCACTCTAAGTTTTCAGTGAGGTAGGACTAAATTGTGTGTATGTTTGTATGTGGATGTGTAACCTCCACATTAAAAGGTTTGAGGTATCTTTTTCTGAAATAAATTGGTTTCTTGATATATTTCTTTTCTCAATAAAGGTGGAGGGATACTTATCCTTCAAATATGTACTCAAATCTCTGTTTATGATTTGTGTTTTCATTGTTATTGTATTTTTAAAAAATTTTGCAGGGAAGATGAAAAAAAAACTTACACACTTCTAACACTAAACGGTCGCAACTTTATTCTTTGTCATTAAAGGTTCCCTGAAATCCAAATGCAAGTTGTCTTCAACTATTGTGCATTAGTGTATACATCAACTATTTGTTAACTATTTTACCTACATATGTTTTGTATATTTTAAAACATTTTAGCAATTATTTTCTTTATTTTGCAAAGGCCCAACTCTAAAAAAAAAAAAAATCTCCCGAGTAAAAACCCCTTGTGACATTATCTCTCAATTCATCACTGGTCAACTAACCAAAGATGAACAAAAGACATACAAAAGAACACGCTCACAATAACATGCACTGCAAAAGCTTATCAATGCCTTTCTTGTCCTTATCATGGTTGAGCTTATCTGACATAGCATCTGCTATTGAAATTGAAAGTGTCTGCTATTGACATTGAAAGTGTATCTGTTAGAATAGTATTCAAACATCTAGTAATCACAATAGCATCACATGTTTGAATACTATTCTAACTGACACACTTTCAATAGCAGTTGCTATGTCAGATAAGCTCAACCATGATAAGGACAAGAAAGGCATTGATAAGCTTTTGTATGGAAACATGCAGTGCATGTTATTGTGAGCATGTTCTTTTGTAAGTATGTCCGTTTTGTTCATCTCCAGTTAGTTGACCAGTGATTGATTGATGTCACAAGGGGTTTTTACTCTGGAGAGTTTTTTTTTAGAGATGGCCATGGCAAACTGAAGAAAATAATTGCTAAAATGTTTTAAAATAAACATATGTCGGTCAAATAGTTAACAAATACTTGATGTATACACTAATATACAATAGTTGAAGGCAACTTGCATTTGGATTTCATGGAACCTTTAACACACACACCAACAGTATATATACTTCCGCTTTTTACAATAATTTGTGGTTAAAAAAAGCAAATTAGTGGAAGTAGTTGTACATGGCATTTTGTAAAATAACTTTGGTTTTTAATACATAATATTCTGTACTAAAACAGCATATTTTTTACATGAAATATCAGATTTAGAGCAAGTAAGTTTCACACACCATACATTTCTTTTTCAATCCAGTACAAGAATTTATTATGGCTAGACTCCTAAATGAGATAAAATTCAATTCCAAAACACATTTAGCAGGTGTCACACGAGCCAATTATCTAGATAATTGGCCCCTGTGTGACAATAGCTATTGAGATTTGAAAATATTGTACACTTTTTATCACAATACAAACATTTACCTCCAAAAAATGTTGGCTGCCATCTACAGCCCTTGACAGTGATATGTTAAAATGATATTACTTTTAATGAAACAGCAATACTCAGATGAACTTTCATGCTGGTAATGAGCTTTGTAATTGAAAATTACAACACGATAATGAACGTACTTACAAATTATGTATATATGTTCAGGTTGTCAAATTTTAATATTTGGCTGATATTTCAGCCATTTCTTAATGTAAACCGAACACAAAAAGTAACTTCACCCCTAAGCAATTGCCCATAATTTCATAACCGATTATTGTTTCAGGATGTCATCTTACCACAATATTGGCACAGTTGTTATGTTCGATATGTGCGATATCAGAGATATTCATTACTTTATGGCTGAATGAGCACAGATTAAAGACAAAATGGCCCAATTCAAAAGTCACAAGGTATTGCGCGTGCCTGTACATAGTTGTGAATCCGCACATGCAATTGTGAAACAGTGCCTTTTTAAATTTTCCAACTCAATAATTTGTGATGATAATACTTTTTTGCGAATTTTGAAATGGGACTATTTTTTCTGTAATGTGTGCTCACTCAACCATGGATTAATGGTTACCTCTTATTTTTACACATTATTTTCCTAACTTCCATATGGATATATTGGCAAGACGAAATCTTGAAACGATTCTTGGTTATGAAATTATGGGCAATTGCTTAGGGGTGAAGTTACTTTTTGTGTTCGGTTTATTTCATTAAGTTTACTTGAAAATTATCACTAGGGCTCAACCATTTCAAATTGATGCCGAC
Source organism: Echinarachnius parma (assembly GCA_037951105.1). Taxonomy (NCBI): domain Eukaryota; kingdom Metazoa; phylum Echinodermata; class Echinoidea; order Clypeasteroida; family Echinarachniidae; genus Echinarachnius; species Echinarachnius parma. Next base: position 109,820 of record JBAMJV010000897.1, on the reverse strand, counting down.
CAATAACATTTCATGAATTACAAGTTCATTCAAAATACAAAAAACTTGATTTAATTTAGCAACATACATATCTTAAATTAAAACAAAAACGTAGGTACAGTTTGAACAGTATTTTGTTCATGTGTATTAAAATGTGTTTTACAAATTAAAGGGATAGTTGAGTTTTGGTAGAGAGGGCGCTAGACTACTTATTTTTTTGTGAGGTAATGAAAAACTGAGTGTAAAATTTGAAAGAGCATAATATTTAAATAATACAATCATCTTTGTTTGATCAAAATCAGTTCAGAGACGGCTGAAATATCCATAAATATAACTATTTGTAATAAACCTGGGGCCCCAGGTTTATTAGAGAATTTTGAACCAGCCGTTAAAAATTCAAAAAAATGCTTCCTCTTTTCAAAAAGTTACAAAATAGGTATTTAAATAGTTGTTGGTTATTTATCTATCTAATCACTATTTCAACAAAGTATGACATGCACAATATTTTATTCAAAATGGTTGAAACCGATGAGTGTTTAGAGAGCGCCCTCTTACGTTTTAACGGCTCTTTTTGAATGATAACATGATCTTTACTACGTCATTTGTAATTTTGTGTTCCTTTCTAGTTGTAACTATTAGTTTGTAATGTAATGATGCAGGTTTTGGTTACTAAAATTCAGTTTCACCAAAACTGTACTCTCCTTACCAGAACTCAACTATCCCTTTAAGTAAAGTAACAAAAGAGTAATAATAATAATAAAAGCGACTACATAATGCACGCTGTTAAAAACAATGAAAAAAAACAAAAACAAGATTATGAATTTCGAAATACAGTAGATGCTAATATTGAAAAGGGAAATGGGACATACTCCATACACTTGTTGAAAATTTTGTTTAAAAGAATGTAACGATATACTCTACGTGAAGAAAGTATTCAAGATTAACAATGATAGATAGCTATTTGATATATCCCAGTTACTTATTTTATTATCTTCGGTCATCATCAGGTACAGTTCAAACCTGCACATTGACAAATTACTATACTGTGGCAAGAAGTATATGCAATATAAAATTGCTGCAATAAAATAATAAAATCAACAATACTGATCATTATGCCTACCATACATTTAAATGTATAATTATAGTTATACCATAAAACAAAACTGAACATGAAATCAAATTTGCAGGTAAAATGATTCTTCAAAGTAAAATATAAACCAATCATAACATTAGAAGAGTAATGTGCATAATCAATTTCATATCCTTTCTTTATGGCAGTATAAGACTCAAATAATCATATTATTCTAGCGTAAGAAGAAAACAAAAGTATGGTGGTATTATATAGCTTGAATTATTCCTGAGAAAATATGTATTTAAAAATGCTCAGTAGACAAAATAATAACATCACCCCTTTAATAATTCTGCGCAACATTGTCAAGTTCTCTCCACTCAGTGAGCGCATTTTCTACCCATTTCTATTTCAAATATGTATAGGAAAAGTTTATTTAAACCTTACCTTTCCCCATCCGTTACCCCTATATCAAAAGACCACAATATTTTATTATAATTATGGACCATTTTTTGCTAATTATGGACCATTTTTTGCTACATAGATTACAACGACCTGGGAACAGAATGTTTATTTGGATCAATTTTTATATACAAATGCAGCAGGCAAGCACTGTATATGCTCGTATTAACACAAACATCCATACATGATCCACACACATATATACACACATACACACATTATATACATTTCATACACATTTCTAATTTCAGTGACTGTCACTTCGAAATCGTGTAACAAAAATGTTGCATATTGCATAAAGGGCAGCATAATGACAGCAGTTTATAAAATGTCACAACGTTTTGCTTCAATCATTTCTGTACCCCACGTCACAGTGGCGTAGCGACAGGGAGGCACATGCCCCTCAATAATTTGTCAAAAAACCATAAGAAACATAAGGGGACAATCTTGGAAATAATAAAGAAATACATATGGTGTGTCCCCCAATAATTTACATGCCCCCTCCCCCCAATCTATCCAACGCTACGCCACTGCCTTGTCACAAATTCACAAGCAGCCATGTCTAACCATGCAGCAATGCAGCATACACACATTTTAAAACATTTAAATAGTTCCAGTATGCTTCCTGAATATAGGTTCATTATGTACAAATGAATTGTATGAGTGCAAAGCAATGCCCATTAAATACATTCATGCCCAAGTGGTCTTTATTACTAGACCACTTTTACCAATTGCATTTTACAATTTCAAATGTACATTTTAAATACAATTGCATGATTCAACAACAAAATTCAAACCTCAGTATAAACCCATTCAAAAACTATTTCACTCAGCGTCTGTATAAAGGAATATTCATTATTTGAGTGAAAATGTTGTCCAATCTTATTTCAAACAGGAAAATCATCTCATGAACTTGTATTGAGGGCTCTGTCACTATAAGCTTTTGCTTCCTCTGGGCCCACATCTTTTATGAATCTATAAACTTAAGCATGTTCAACTATATACAACACGTTCAACTTTGTATATATACAGTACATTGTGCATATTTTATGATGGATTGAATAAATAAAGTTGATTCAAACATTCATTTCATTGGTCATTTTTCATAACATTTGTAGAAGAAACATGCCATATAAATGATAGCATTTAGATGGCAGCGAAATATATACCTTGAAATCTATTGCATAAAGAGTTAACTTTAACGCAACTATCCATTCCACCAAGGGGGTTGCATATGATTTCAAGTTGCCAATCAAATCCAACTATGCGTTTATTAGCTCATGTATCAAACACAAATTTGAAATGGATTGCCTTTTTTTATGCAATGGATTAGCACTCAAAATGCAATGTTGGGTTTCAATATTACTTTATGTTGTGCTTCACCGCAACTCTACATGCAACAGATTCAAGACACTTAATAATGCGTAGGTACCCAGCAATCAATGCCCATTACACACAACCCCTATAGCCATTTCACATATAACTCTACCGTGACTATTGTCACATACTCATCAGACCCGGGCCCCCCTTTCATAAAACTTTTTTCCAATTGTTGTAGTGTCCAATTATTTTAACTTCTATAACAACAGCCAATCAGCATCCTGGGGTGTATTCTGAAAACGATTTTTAAGCTAAAATTTATTGTATCTACTTCACTAAAATATTTTTGGCCAAATCGGCATTCTGAACTGTACTAAATGAATACCAATTTGCTTTAAAATATTTTAGTGACGTAGATACAATAAATTTGAAACTAAAATCCTTTTGAGAATATACAACCAGAATGTTAGCAGCTGCCATGGTATAGTTACAATAATTGGACAAGTTTTATGACACGCCATAAATATCAAGTCTCTGTTAACTGGAGATTTTCAGATTTATGTCAGGACGTAAATCTTGGTGAAACACCCCCAGCAACAATACGTGTCATTAGTGATGGGAAGGGCGATGCCGGAGGATACCTTGGGGTTTAATCGTAGATTGTTCCGCTTCTGAGCGGCCGGCGAAAGCTAAACTCTCCTTCCCCCTCGCTTCCTCCAACTCCTCACCGACACCATCATCGACATCATCATCATCTTCCCCTTCGACAACGTCCTCCTTCTCCACTTTCTCGAATCCAGGGGGAGTGTCGTCGCTGGTTGTACTCGTCGACCCCCCTGGTGATTCAGCGATGCCGCTCTCTCCCTGGAGTGTCTCAACTACTGCCTCCCCTCCCTTTGCAGCGGGGGCAGGGGAGTCGCTGTTGTCGCTCTGCTCTTCTCGTTCCTCTTCTACGAGTGTGTCTTGTGTACTGCTGCCGCCAGCACCACTCTTTGTCCCTCGCCTTCGCACCCCCCGCTGTGAGGAGTCAGAGGACTGGAGTTGTCCCCTCGGCGGCGAGTAATCTAGGGGGTCCACGATGGTCACATGAGGAGGACGGGACCGAAATAAATCTGGAAAAACAAATGGCAATTTTCTTTGGATCAATGAATCATTCTTTGAAAAAAATAGATGGATCTCCGCTATCACGCAATTTTTATATCGAGCCAAAATCAACATTCACTGAATTAATACTGTAAACTCAATTTTGATGGTAATTTTATATCACAATTACGAACTATTTTGGCATGTACATGTATAATAAGTCCTGTGACCTTGACCTTTGACCTCAATGAACTCAAGATAGTAGTGCTACATTGGCTCCATAAGATACATTCAGGTACCAAGTGTGATTGAAATCTGACATTCATTTCTTGAGTTTTTACAATTACAAGCTATTTTGCATCTATTTATAGTTCTATGACCTTGACCTTTGATCTCATGACCTCAAAATTGTATGGCTTCATTGGCTCCCTAAGATACATTCAGGTACCCAAGTTTGATTGAAATCTGACATTCAGTTCTTAAGATTTTGCCATTACAAGCTATTTTTGCATGTATTTAGTTAGTCTTGTGACCTTGACCTTTGACCTCATGAACCCAAAATTGTACGGCTTCATTAGCTCCCTAAGATACATTCACATACCAATTTTGATTGCAATTTGACATTCGGTTCTTGAGATGTTGCCATTACATGCTATTTTTTTCATATATATTGCGCCCTGTGACCTTGACCGCAAGACCCCCAAAATCTATTCAGATTATTGTCACCCCAATATGTACACTCATACCAAGTTTGAAATTGATCCGTTAACTGGTTCTTGAGATATCGCGAGAACGAAAACGGGACGGACGGACGGACGGACGGACGGACGTACGGATGGACGGACGGACAACCCGAAAACATAATGCCTCTGGCCACTTCGTTGGCGGAGGCATAAAAACAACATAAAATCTTGATCTCTCCGTCCCCATGCTTTGGCACGCCATTTGCCGCCTGTCCTCATACGTGAGGGTGGGGTCGGGAGCTACCCCCATCTAGCTCTTCCAGTATCCCATCCCCAATGGAAGGTTTGAACTTATTGGCAACTGCCTTATGACCTCTACAATACCCTAATGTAAACATGAATGCAGATCTAATAATAAACTTACTTGATCTCTCCGACTCCATGCTCTGACGAGCCATCCTCCGCCTGTCCTCGTACGTGAGGGTGGGGGCCGGGGAGTTACCCCCGTCAAGATCATCCAGTATCCCATCCCCGAGGAATGTGGTCACACACTGCCGCCACAGGAGCATCGACAGGATGGAGAGGAAGCAGAAGTTGACAAAGACGCTCACACCGGCTGTGGTCAGCGGCCAGTAAAACATCAGATATCTGGATAGACAAACAAGTACATGTATGTATCGTCATTTTATAACAAGGGGAGTTTTCCTTCATATAGAATTCATAATTAATCATTTGATAGGATCACCATGCCTAGTAGCCTTAATAATACATTATTTAATTGATTCGCTGTTTTATTGTTTGTTTACAATAAGAGTCATCTTGTTCCCTATTCCACATTGTACTTGATGACTTTTCACAGCTTCATTAAAAGCAATAAGTATGCACTTAACCAGGGCTTGACACTAGCACTTGCCCGCTTGCCCGGAGCACGTAAAAACTGGTGTCGGGCAAGCCTGATTGGGCAACTAAATAATTTTTCAGCTACAAGATCTAACAAAACAATTTCAAATGTTTTAATCTCATCTAGAAGTAAGAGGGCAAGTACATTTTTTTTTATTGGGGCAAGTCAAATTTCAAAATGTATGATTGTACTTGTCCGAATGGGCCAGTAGATACAAAAGTTAAGTGTGGAGGCTTGATTTAACTACTATTTTAGCAAACTGTATCCTGCAGTAATATACACATACCTAAGACCAGTAAACTGTGCGTGTATTCTGACGACTGATGAGTAGATCTCTATATGCCTGGCTCGTAGCTGAATGCTCAACTTTACAGAAGGTTTGTACTGAAAAAGAGTGAGACACAGAACAAAAGATATTCAAAAATCAATGCCACATTATACAGATATTGACTGTCTAGAGGGGCAATATAACATTTGAGATCCTTGAGGGAAGTTATATTTTTGTCGAGGGACATTATATTTTAATATAGTTTTCCGAGACAAAAATATAACTCCCCAAGGGAAATGAAATGTTATATAGTTCCCGAAGGAAAAAGTCATGGACAAGGGAAAATCATCAAATTAAATTTAAATCCTTCCATTAGAACAGACGTGTTGTTTTCGAAATGCTGCGCAAAATGCTCCTTTATTCGACCTTCCTTTCAAATTTACTTTCGGATCGCGCAATCTCCGTAGAAAGCTTGACAACGCTGAGCGTGCCAGGATGCTAATACGCGCAAAATTGTTCATTGTCATACCCATTGTTACGTCATACCACTGGATATAACGGCGTTATATTCAGAGGTATGACGTAATTTACGTCATGTTTGAAAATATAACGCTTCTCATCCTTTTAGCGATGGTCACGTGACAGCATTTTGACCAATCGCACATCAGTATCTTTAAAGGTCATATAATATTAGTAATATCTTTCATTATTGTATAAATGAAAATGAGCAAAGAAAATTGGGTTTCCCCAGGATTCAAACCCTAGACCTCTCGATTGCTAGAATGGTGCTCTTACCAACTGAGCTCGTAATCTCCTCTCTTATTCATTTCTCTATGTTTGAAATACTTTTGATTATTTTTTGACAAAATCATTTATTACAAACTTTCAACCAAAAAAAAAATCATGATTTTAATCTGGATGATTTACATCATGCAAAGCCTATCTGCAACATAGGGCTACTTGAAATCAAACAAAGCACACACAAAACAAATACACAGTAGACTTCATTACTGGAATGACTCACACTGATAAATGTCAGATACTAAAGATAATCAAGTAACACAATTCTGATCCTCTGAACTGAAATATGAACAGAAAAGTTTAATGAAATATGCTGAATCTAAATTACAGATTTATATTCTCTTTTCAAGTTGAATTTTCTTTCTCAGCCAGTACCCTAATCTTCCATGAATCTAATATTTTGACTAAAGAGCCTCAATTTGTTAAAGAATTCTTTTGTTCAGCAGGGATGAATTAGAATCTCACCCCCCCCCCCCCCTCCCCGAGAAAAGAATTCCTTGCATATCAATGCCCATATTTTGACTTATTATTGTTTTATTCAGGTCATTTCTGTACATATATATTTCTTGAGGGGGGAAAAGACGGAAAAAGAAGATAAACCCAACGCTATGAATTAATATTTTCTCCGAGCAAGTAGAATATACACATACCATATATTGGTTGCCTGAAACCAGAATCAGGGTATAAAGTTACAATGCCCAGTCAGACATTTTAAAGTTTGATATTTTGAATAATTTTAGTAGCCCAAAACAAATTGCTAACTGGCCCCAGTCTTTGCTAATGTCCCAGCTAATGCTAATTTCAATTCATGATGAACCACATGTCACTAGAAAAGATTCTGTTGAGAGATTAGAAGTTACTTACCGCGTTGTCCACAAAGTCATGCATCAGTTCTACATGCAGATTCTGCTTTTCCTCCGTGTACCCGCCCACGAGGAATGGAGCGAGGAACACCACGTCAACCACCTTCAGGAACGGTGACCGATATCTTAACATGGCCTGCCGTGCAGACAAAAGAAAACGCAAGAAAATACAATGGAGAGTGTTCAGATAAATCACAAATTGTCACAGATAAAATTTAAAAAACTAAAAAAAATTCATCTTGTTTCAAACAAATATTTGCTGGTTCTTTTTCCTATTTTTTTGTTAACATATTTCTTGCACTTAACCTGATCAATCTGGTACAATATATATATACTACTCAAAAAAAGTTAAGGATCACTTTTTTCTTAACTTGTATTTTTCCAAGCTATGAGTTATTTCATTATTTGTTTGACTAGATGGTGTCCTCGTTGGAATAAGAAAATGATGCAAGAGACATTATGCAACAACTGAACCACATGTGATATTGATTACAGTGTGTTTGACGTCATTCAGGAGTAGAATATGTCATTTTAAAATTATACACAAAATAAAAAGTGATCCTTAACTTTTTTTGAGTAGTGTATATAATGTGGTACAATTAAATTATATCATGTATAAAGGAGAAGAATGAAATGGTAGAATACTGGAAAAGAGGAGTACATAGGAATATTTACAACATTATATAAAAGCTGACAATGTATTTCCAGCAGCATAAAATAATTGTTTGTTTTTCATGGAGAATTATTAAATAATTGGTAATCTTATCACTATGTGCATTTATTTTGATTTAAAGGGATCTAGTAACTTTATTGACATGCGGTAAAATTGGCAAATGTTTGATTAAATGTGCATTTCTGTGATCTGATATGTCCACTGGGTGATGTGTGAAAATTCCATGGTAAATGAATGTCATATGTCGAAATAATGAGCCAAAATGCAAAGTGACATTCGCTAAATCATTGCACTGAATTTTGTACACAGTTATAACTATCCAGTAGATAAATCTGAAAACTTCAATCATACATATCTTTATAATGGAAAAGAAATTTAGAAAACTGAAAGCTGTTCAATACCTCTAAATATTGATAATATGAATACAGTAGATAGTTATAAATCTGAAAACTTCAATCATACATATCTTTATAATGGAAAAGAAATTTAGAAAACAGAAAGCTGCTCAATGCCTCTAAAAATTATTAATTAATATGAATACAGTGCGTAATGTTAGAACCGCTAGAATCCCAAGTAGGTTTTGAGGATTTTAACAATGTAACTAGATCCCTTTAAGGTGCAAAAGGCTGAATGCGCCTTTAAAGTGACTCACTGGTCTGGAAGACTGTGCAGTGATCTCGTCTCCCTTTGAATACAGCTGCAGATTCACCATGAAGTTTCCTGGGAGCAAAGATCAGACAGGCAAATAATAATGTAAACAAAGAATGTATAAAAACAAACACCTACAGATAGGTGGCATGAAAGTCACCTTCATATCCTGTATTTCAATGTAATGTTTGTATGTGGTTGATAATGTTTAAATACATAGAAAAAGGTTAACGAATAAGTTTCCTGTTGTTGTAGTCAGAATATACAGTATGTTTTATTGTTTTTTGTTAAACATTTATGTCCAAATTAAGTATTTTATATCAATACATTGGTACACAAAGACTTTCCTCTGTTAATTGGACCATTAAAATAAAATTGAAATTGAAAAGTATGAAATATATTTATGCTTGACTTTCAATTATGATTATAATTTTTAACAAATTGAATTATTAAATGATAATTTCTTTTAATTTAATTTTAAAAGTCATTGGCAAACTTCAAATTTTGCCGTAATAAATTATGAGAAATAGACCAATACATCAAAACCATGAACCATCAAACCAATATTATACCCTGAATATAGAACAACATCATAATTGTGTTTGGTCTTTGGCAATTCCACTGTAATGTCAACATTTAATAACTCCACTTATCAGATGCCATTTCATCAAAATCAAAACACAATTTCCAATTGTTATTGTTTGCAGAGGTCAATTCATAATAATTCAACCTAAATACATATATGCACAGAATAACTCTGGGTAAATTAAGTTATACAAGATATAAGAAAATACAAAGACTTTGATATGTGAAGGAATTCTTTTGTTCAGGTAGAGAGAGGGGGGGGGGGGGGGGGGGAGGAGGGGGACATGACTAATTTGTTTTAAAAAAAACCGGAATACAGATCAATGAGCACATAGATCTATAGGTCTTTTGATTGTCTCTGTATCAACATCGAGCCACTGTCCCCTGCAGTGAAAAAAGTACACAGGGGTCAGGGGGTCAGGGGCTCTGGGCGAATTTGCCCCCGAAATGTCAAAGGGAGCCCCCTAAAATCATAAAAGAGCCCCTGCAAATAGAGTTCAATGCAAAACTAATTTTAGAGTGCTATGTTCATGCAGGCAAGCTTTAAAAGTAGCCCCCGAAAAATAATTTGTAATTTTTCCCCTGGTCCCCTGTGTCTTTCGCTTACCTAAGTCTTCATTGACAGGTGACTGAGGCATATCCATTTCCAGACGGACAGTGTATCTTTGGCCTGGCATGAAGAGCTAAAAAGAAAAAGAAAGCAAAATAAAACAAATTACATTTCAGACCTTCCAAAAAAGAGCACAATAAAAAATGTGAATGATATACAATGTCATATATATATATATTATAGACTAGTGCTGTAGTATACATTTGTATGTCTACCATTTCATTATACCCACAATAGTACAGGCCCATTATTTAGTAAACTGTTCCGGCCTGAAGGGGAAATAAGGAAGAGGGGATGGGGGACCAAGCAGAAACATAGCAAACCATAATGTCTGATGTCAATAGTAAACTAGAAACATTTATAATTTTTGGTTGTAGTTTCTTTTCTTTTGTTAAGGCTCATCGCAAATCATTGATGTCCAAGGGCCAATAGACCAGTCACAAGTTTGGTACTCAATCATTATACTGATAATTCCCAATGTTATGAATGAATGAATGAATGAATGAATGAATGAATGAATGAAACAATGAATCAATTGATTACTTATTCAATTAATGAACATTCAAGAGTGTAAAGAACATTTTTCTGCCTGGTTGGAAATGAAAAGCTGCTTAAACTTAAATGTAAATTATCCTTAAGAGTAAGTAAATTAATGATTAAACTTAAGTTACAAATTTAATTTTGCTATGTACCTTATCACTGGCATCTTGCACTAGGCTGACATTTGAGCTCGGAAATGGACACGAATGACTTCCATCAAATCTGTCACATATACTACAAAGAGAAAAAGAAAAGCACAATATGTTAATGTGGCAAGAATGCAATATTATATTATTCTAATATAAACAGAAAAACAACAACTGACATGTAGCACAATCAATGAATAAGGCTCAAAGAACGAGAATAGCAATTAGCAGACATAAAGAAAGAGCAAATCCAGGCATACTTTTGTACCTGTAGGAGACATAATTGTTGGCTAAAGTTAATTTTGTTCCTGCAAACTTGTGAAAGGTCGTCTGTATGTCAAGTTGTTTGCAATTGAATGAAGAGCAATTTAAAACATGTTGCACGTACAGGCCTATACTGCTTAGAGTATAGGACGTTTGAGTAAATATCGTCACTCAGCTCCGAACTGTTTCCCACCATTAAGGCATAGATAGACATTTGTCATGCATAGTGCAATGATCGATGAGTAGCAGCAAAAATTAATGTTAAGTTAACAATGTTCAAACATCCAACACTCACAGACAACAATTACAACTTTCATTTTTTAACATTGAAGTAAAAAGACAAACACTTGAACGAGCCAACATCATCATGTATCATGAACTTTAAAAGCATGTCTATGACTTTGTGAGTTTTTATTAACATTTTTGCAAACTATTAATGTTTTAATATATTTAAATTTTAAAGTAAAACTAAAACCAATCAAGATTCAACGCTAGTTCAGAAGAACGTTTGTAAAGACATTTAGCATTTAACATTCAGACATTTAGCATTTAACTTTCAGACATTTGGTTTACATGATTTTATCATTATAGCATTTAAACAAAATCATTGTCTGAATGTTGTTATTTTGTTAAAACTTTGACTTATAAATTATATCAATTATCATATTAATATTGTCTTTAAAGACTCCTTTAGACTTTACAAACGTACTTCTGAACTATTTGATTTTGAGTATTTCAATTTCAAATTCAAGGCAGAAGTTTTGCTGAACTGTTTAATATTAGAAAAGCTCAACCTCAATTACCTAAAATCGAGGTAAACTGGTTTTGTATGAAGCTGTGTCGGCATACTGGCATAGTAAAACGTTCCATACATGAAAAAGGCGAGCCACAGCTGAAAGGTTATCAACAAGGAGAGCAGCACGATCTTCACCGCGGTGTTCCGGGCCCAAATCAGCCCGTCTGCCGATAGGCCTTTCGCCCTTCTCCAAGCTCGCCGGACAGTTGCTACCATGGCTCAAAATAAGTATTCTTTTGGGAAAAAACACACAATTGGAGTCCCACTTCAGACGTAGCACACCTCCTGCTTGTTCCTATTTTAGTACCGTCGTAATCTGTAAACAGTATTTCGCAAAAATGTCGTAATTAACAGCTGAATGTTTTGATTGGAGCGTATCCGAATTCGATAACTCACTGAATTCTAGTTAACTGTATTGTAAATCCTAAAACTTATGAGGGCGCTGTTAAAGTTTTGTTTTTGTTTTTGTAAGTGGATGGAGCGCGAAGATTCGGGACAAAATTTGGTAATGTTGACATAATTATTTCTAACAGGGTATGTATATCAAATAACTTGAATTTCTGAAAGTATTGCGCATTTTCGTCTTATTTTCACATGCTTATTTAGGAATTGCAATCAACTTTCAAAGCTGTAATAAACTAATATTGTAATTGTAAATCTGACTAGCTTATCGGAATCAACCTTCGCGATCAGCACCTCAGCTCCCCCGGCGCAGCGCGGCGGCGCAACTGATGCATTGGACTAGGCTGTCAAACAGCAGAGCTGCACACAGACAGTGCAGTGTCAGTGGGCAGTGAAAAATGAAAGTATAAATTATATAAAGCACAGCCATGCAGCATGCAGCAAAGCCAAAGCCCAAGGCAATAGGCAACCGCAAAGGCAAGCTACCAGTGCTTGTCGTAAAATAATTATTTAATAAATTGCATTAAAAACAGGCACACTAGTTGGAATAGTCATGATGGATCCACCCATCTCGATGCAATGAGCCAATTTAGCCAAAACCACGGATCAACAGTAGGAGGAGGAGGAGGAAGAAGACAAAATGGCTTGAGTTCACAAAGTTCTCAATTATTTTTTTGTTTTCCTTCTAAAATTGCATTTAAAACAGGCACACTAGTTGGAGTAGTCATGACGGCTCCAATGAAATCTTGATGCAATGAGCCAATTCAGCCAAAGCCAAGGATCAACAGTCGGTGGAGGAGGAGGGGGAGGAGGAGGAGGATGGAGAGGAGGAGGGGGAGGGGGAAGAGGACAAAGTGGCTCTAGTTGGAGAGGGCGGGGCCAAGGACAATCAGGGGGAAACTACTTCAGCACGTATCAGAGCCGTGGAAGGGGAGGCTGGAGAGGAGGAGGAGGTGGAGGAGGAGATGGAGGGGGAAGAGGAGGTGGAGGCTGGAGAGGAGGAGGAGGAGGTGATGGAGGTGGAGGCTGGAGAGGAGGAGGCAGAGGATGGAGGGGAGGTGGAAACAAGGGAAGAGGTGGTGGTGGTGGTGGAGGATGGGGCAGAGGAAGAGGTAGATTTCAACATAAGTTAATTGATATTATTATATAATTCATATTTTACAAATCATACTTGTACACAAATCATTATTTCCTCTGTGCAAGTAGAAGGGCCTACTAGACTTACTAGTTGAATAAGCAATTCGTTTTGATCAAAACACCTCATTGATGTGAAACAGTCACAGCCACAGGTAATTTGTAAACTTTTGTTTGTTAGTGCCAACATGGCCCGAATCAAAAAGTTACAAACAAAAACTTATTTTGAAAAGGAAGACAATTCTATTCTTATTTGAAAAGGTGGATAGATTTGATTTGGCATAAAATGTTTTGATATTGAATTAGATTATAAACCACCAAAATATATTATTATGTGAACAAAATACCCATTCCTTTAAAATAAATTACCTCCAATTTTTGTTTTGTTTAGTTTTGTTTTGTTTTGTTTTGTTTGATGTAGGATCAGGGAACCAGGTATCAAGCAGCCAGCTACCAGTATCCAGCACTCGTCATATAGACATGGAGACTCTTGCCAGCAGTCTGATCCCATACAAAGGGTGGAGGCTATACTTTACAGATGAAGGTAGTGAAAATACTTGAAAATGTATATAAGATTACAGCCACATAAAGGATATTAAAATCAATATTGAAAGGATGCTCTATTCGAAAAACAATTAAAGTGTCATGAACCCGTATCCAGCAGCTTGATCCCAATTTACAAAAGATGAAGACTGTAATCCACAGATGAAGGTAGTGAAAATATAGATCTATATTATAAAACAAACAAAAACATAGTTGAATGCTTTTCAAATTTGAAAGTTATTTGCTAAATGTTAATATGTATTTGGTAGTTACAATGAAAGAGCAACACTTTTTGTATTCGCCAATAAGTAAAAGAAGAAGACTGCTGTATAAAGTACATTTAGCTTGAAAAATTGCTAATCTTGTGCTAATCATTTAAATTATTAAAATGCTTAAATTGAAAATATGCTTCATCTTAGAACATATTTCTAAATAATTATATGCATTAGTTTGTCTATGGTCTCACTTTCCTCTTTATTTCTCCTTTTCTCAGCCTACACTTCAGATTCCCCAACGGTCACCAAGATAGAGACCTTTGAGATGTTCTTCAGACCCAGACTTGCAAAGTATGATAAGGTAATCAATTACAAATAAATATTTTTGATGCTGAAATGTGACAACCAACATTTCAAGAGGTAAATGTTTGTATTTTTATCATACTGATCAATCATATATATATATATATATACAAATATTCTTGAAATAAATACCATTTTAAGGGACATTTATTTGATGGATGTAAAGGTACTATTTTGTGACATAGAAGGGGAAAAAGATAAATAAGTGTGCTTTGGAAAATGGGGTCAGTGACAGTTGAAATATAATGTAACCAAAATTGCTTTTACCCCTACCTGATTCTATCTGTTCCATCGTCTGTGCATGCCCTCTATGCTTTTTCATTAATGAGGCATCATGCTTTGATATTTTTGTTTGTAATTTTTGCCTTGGAGAAGAATTCTGCTAGGATTAAAAGCTGAGACCCTCTTTGACTGTATTGTTTTGGACTCATTCCTTGTTTCTCTTTAGAATAAGATATACCACAGAGGCAGCATTCGGGTTGATTGCGAGGAGCCGATTAAAGGCGATTCAGTGAACAGCATCTTTCCTACTCTGAAGAAACGGTTGTATTCTATTATTCTTTTTAATAGTCTACATTATGTATCCTGTTATTTTCTTCCAGACTAAGATAGACCAGAAAGGCAGAATTCTGACTGATTGCGAGGAGCCGATTAAACTAAAGGCGATTCAGTGAACAGCATATTTCCTACTCTGAAGAAACAGTTTTATTCTATTATTCTTTTTAATAGTCTACATTATGTATCCTGTTATATTCTTCCAGACTAAGATAGACCAGAAAGGCAGCATTCTGACTGATTGCGAGGAGCTGATCGATTGAAGGTGATTCAGTGAACAGCATCTTACCTACTCAGAAGGAACAGTTTTATTCTATTATTCTTTTCAATTGTCTAAATTATGTATCCTGTTATTTTCTTCCAGACTGAGATAGAAAATAGAGGCAGCATCCTTGTTGATTGCAAAGAGTTGATTGAAGACGACTCGGTGAGCAGCATCCTACCAACACTGAAAGCTGACCTGAAGGACATGCCAGAGAAGATTATCAGCTGTCTAGGAGTAGCTTTTCACCAGGTACATCTTAATCTAAACATCTTTTGTTTATATACCTCACACAAAAAGTTCCGCGATCGAGGTTTGCACATTAATAACTTTGTTATTACGCTATTACCATTCATAAATTTGGTATCATTGGACAGCCTGAATCCTCCTCTTTACATTGATATAACATTGCTATGAATATTTTATCATGGAATGTGCATTGCATCCAAATGTAGGGCAAAGTCAAAAGTGAAATGTTGCAAAATGCACTGATTTTGTCAACAGAGTGCCTTCCTTGGCTTGAATGGGTGTGAGGTGGTCATGCATTCAAGCCACGTTTTAATCTTCAAACAAAAGGAAGGCACACTGTTGACAAAATCAGTGCATTTTGCAACATTTCATTTTTTACTTTGCCCTACATCGGATGTAATGCACATTCCATGATAAAATATCCATAGCAAATGTTATATCAATGTAAAGAGGAGGATTCACGCTTTCCAATGATACCAAATTTATGAATGGTAATAACGTAATAGGCATTCAAGCCACATTTGAATCTTCAAACAAAAGGAAGGCCCTTTGTTGACAGAATCAGTGCATTTTGCAACATTTCACTTTTGACTTTGCCCTACATTTGGATGCAATGCACATTCCATGATGAAATACTCATAGCAAATGTTATATCAATGTAAAGGGGAGAATTCACGCTTTCCAATGATACCAAATTTAGCAATGGTAATAACCTAATAGAAAAGTTATTAATGCGCTAACATCGATTGCGGAACTTTTTGTGCGAAGTATACATAAAAGTACCAGGTTGAATAATAATGATGATAGTTGAGACATAGAAGTGCCTAATATGACACATTGAAATGCTTTGAAAGACTGTCTTTCTTAAAGGGATCTAGTACCTTTGTTGACATGTGCAAAAAGTGACGAATGGTTGATGCAATGTATATTATTGTTATCTCATATGTCCACAGGGTACTGTGTGAAAATTTCAAGTGAAATGGACATTGCATGGCCAAGTAATGAGCAAAAATGCAAAGTGATATTCAATAATTCACTGCACTCACTTTGTACACAGAAGAAAAACTCGTCCGGAGTTTTTCTTATCTGAATACTTCGATCGTACATATCTTTGTAACGAAAGGGAAATTTGAAAAACCGAAACCGGTCCCATGATTTTATTGTTAATACGAATACAACAAGGTATGAGGGAACCGCTAGAATGAAAAATTTATTTTGAGGATTTGGACAATGTTACTAAGTCCCTTTAATGTATGAGGGCATATCTTTCTGGCAGCTCGAAAAGAGCAGATCTATGCATGTTTTTAACTTTACTTGGTCCCATTTATACACCTGGGCCCCATTGCAGAGAGAGATGCAATCGATTATAATTAAGTTACAATCAATTGTAAGTCAGATCATGTGTTCTAAATGCACAAATCTGATTGGTTGAAACATGCACATTTTCTGACTTACAATTATTTGTAACTTACAATCGATTGTATCTCTTTCTGCAACGGGGCCAACGTTAGAGAGCGTCAAACCCGTGACATTTGTATCTAAAGAGGAATGCCAAAACCAACTGATATGCCAAAAACACTCCCACATGATAGGCCAATCATATAACAAAATAGTGAGATGATGATTACACAATGTTATTTTGGAAGATCCATAGTCAATCCCAAGTATTCATATAGTGCACTCACCTAATTTGTAAATTTGACAATTTAAGTACTTTCTATTTCTATGTCATTATTATGATTTTGGTGATGACAATGATGATGCTGATGATGATGATGATGATGATGATGAAGTTCATGATGGTTATAATAGAATTTGTTGAAAATTATGACAAAATGTAATAAATCATTGTCATCTTCATCATACTAATCATCATCATCTTCATGATTATTATCATTATCGTTATCGTTATCATTAATATTATTATTGATTCAGGTGTGGACCCGGGACCTGGAGCAGCAAGCAGCTCTGCTGCAGGAACAGGAGAACTCTGAGAACCAGTCCCAGGACTCAGTGGACATCCCACTCATGTTGGTCCAGGTACCACTCATCCATGCCAGGTCAGCTGCTTTGCAGAATTGTTAATGGAAAGGAAATCAAATATGTAATATCACGTGTATTCCATTAAAAATATGTATTCTTAATCTCGTGGGTACATTATGACAAAATGCTTTCTTAATTGTGGTACATAATTAGTGTTCCACATTAACCTTTTTTTTCCTAGTAGCCCCGTGAGCCACCGAAATATTGAACCATCCCATTTTTGGTGGCCTGAATAAAAGAAACAAATAATACAAACAAAAACAACATTATCTTTCAGTAACCAACAAACAAGTTTTATGTAAATGATCTCAACAAAACAGATTCAATTTGTGTCAGTTTCGTGTACAAATTTTATTGATCTTTTTTAACGTTTTGGTGGCCCAACATCAAATTGTGGTGGCCCTGGGCCACATGGCCACTGCTAATGTCGAGCAGCCCTCATGCTAATTAGACTATCAAATAAAAGCATGTTCACCAGCTATTTAATTATCAATTAATGATTATTCTGTTTTAATCAGTTATGACAATGCCTGTTAGAATGTGTTTTTAAGTTGAACAAGCTCTGGCAAGTTTGTTACTACTACAAGCAATTTAGCATACTATACATATTCAAGTTGTAAAGCCATTTTCGCATAACATATTTTTTAAATATTTCCCATCATTTCTCTTTGATTTCTCCAACCAAGGATCCTAAATTACGACCCTCTGACTGCATTCAAAAATCTGAAAGCAAGTTGTTATGGTAAGCGTATCATGCAATACAGTAATAATTGCCTACTAAAGTAACCTGGGCCCTGTAAACAAAGATCTATGATTGATTGTATAATGGTCGTATGATCAATCAATATGACATATTAATTGATTGCGCAATCCATTGATTAATCTTCAATCAATCAATTGATCATGCGATCAATCATCTTAAATCTTTGCGTTACAGGGACCTGATCGATCTACATTCTTTGCTTCAAAGCAAGAATATTGAATATGCATTTGCAGACAAACAAATTTGAAGAAACTGAAACTAAAATAAAAGGAAAGTAAGTTGTTAAATACTAATTTCTGGGACATATATTCAGGCATACCACGATGTCAGCGCTACGATGTATATATTTTTATGCTGAGACATAGTGAAATAATTTAATTTGGGGGGATTTACTCAATTAATGTATGGTTAACCAGTTCTCCGTAGTGAAAGGTTTAACTTGACGGGTGCTGAATACACGTATATGTAGATCCAATATATTCATCTTATACAGTAGATGAAATACAAGTTCTCGACACAGAAATTCTTAATCACTTGAAAGGCTTTTATCATTGAGATATATTAATAATTCTTGTATTCATGTTGTTGTTTTTTCAAGCAATTTGTGTCAATGAAAGTTAGGGTTATGAGGGTAAGCATCATAATGCCTCTGTGTATAGCTATTAATTTAAGAACAAATATTTTCATGCCGAAATGTTCAACAAACTAACATGCTTAATAGTGTACATATATGCTTAAAATTTATGTATTCTTCTTTTTTTCAGGCAAGTTTGTGTCGGTGAAAGGAACGGTTGTGAGAGTGAGCAACATAAGGCCTCTGTGTACCAAGATGGCCTTCCAGTGCAATACATGCGGAGACATTCAGGTGCAGCCCCCTCGTTTTATCTTTATTTGTTCTACATTTAAGGACCTGGGAACGAAAACACACTAGATGGAGATGGAGATGAAATTAACTATGAAGTAAATTTGTATCTGCCACTTTCATTTAGAAAAAAAAAAAAAAGAAAGAGTAATTATTTTGCTCTCTTTCACTTGACAATTTCTGCTGGACATCGTTAGTTTAACCTAGCAAATCATACCCGTTTTATGCATTATTTAATTTGATGTTTGTCTGTTTATAAAGATAAACAAGACAAATGAACTTATTCAGTCGTCATGAGTAAGCAATTTACTTTGAAATTTCCTGCATTGCAAAGTGTGATTTATGAATTGAAATCTTTAATGTTGTTTTCTTGTTTCTTCTCTTTTCAATTTTTCTCTTTGAATAGATTGTTAACTTGCCAAACGGGAAATATGTTCTTCCTACAAAGGTAAGATTAGTTGAAGAGAAGATATATGCAAGAATGTTTTTCTTTCTGTACTAAAAATAAGCCTAGTCAGCTTTTCTGATGATATACTAAAGATGTGCATAGATACCCAAAAAAGAATGGTACCCATTTGGGTCACTAGAGAAGAAATAGACCCCCTGGATATCCCCAAATTGTCCAATACTGTAAACCTGTTTCTCAGAGAGGAACATTCCATATTCCCTCCACCACCAGATAACATCTGTGTCATATTATCCTATTCAATTTCTATCCATCATAAGAGCTTCTACCTTCAAATTAGTGATCAGAGCACTGGTCTAGCAGTCGAGAGTTTTGGGGTTCAATTTCTGCGGAAGGCCATTTTTCTTTGCTCTTTGTCATTCATTTAAACAATATTTCTGGTCAGTTTTCCATGTTCGAATCAATTCAATTTTCATGTGATTAACCTATTCATAATTCAGAATTTCAGTTCTTGGTATCAGAGTGCTTAAAGTGATCCATTAAAGGGATAGTTGAGTTCTGGTAAGGAGAGTACAGTTTTGGTGAAACTGAATTTTAGTAACCAAAACCTGCATCATTACATTACAAACTAATATTTATAACTATAAAGGAACAAAAAAATTACAAATGACGTAGTAAAGATCATGTTATCATTCAAAAAGAGCCGTTAAAACGTAAGAGGGCGCTCTCTAAACACTCATCGGTTTCAACCATTTTGAATTAAATATTGTGCATGTGATGCTTTGTTGAAATAGTGATTAGATAGAGAAATAACCAACAACTATTTAAATACCTATTTTGTAACTTTTTGAAAAGAGGAAGCATTTAAAAAAAAATTTTAACGGCTGGTTCAAAATTCTCTAATAAACCCGGGCCCCGGGTTTATTACAAATTGTTATATTTATGGATATTTCAGCCATCTCTGAACCGATTTTGATCAAACAAAGATGATTTTATTATTTAAATATTATGCTCTTTCAAATTTTACACTCAGTTTTTCATTACCTCACAAAAAAAAAAAGTAGTCTAGCAAAACTCAACTATCCCTTTAACTTTGTAAAAATTCAAGAATAATTACTACTTGGAGGTTTCACACTTCTCTTGTACCTTGTTGTTTGGCTTGTGGTAACAGAAAATGAAATGGGTTTTCATTTGTTCAAATGTCTCCGTTATTATGGAGAGATTTAAAATTGAATTGGAAAGCGTCTATAGATGCTTTCAACCGTAGTCGAGGACTATCGAAATTTGGATGTACTCAATCGTCCATAGTATCTGAATTTGGAAACTTCACGCAAATGATCGGGATAATAGCAGACATTGATTTTCTCTTTTTTCACTAGGTAGACATTGTTCGTTTTCCATGAAAATGTCACATATCATTCACAAGTAATCTTACAATGATATTAAATGGTATATGATTGAAGTCTCAAACATTACTTTTGGAGAAAAAAATACAAAGTTAAAAAATGGATCACTTTAATAATTTTCCTTCCTCCATACCAGAGTGTTGTGGCGGGTCGTTTGCCCCGAAGCAGAGCAGCACTTCTACTTCTATTCGTTTCAGGGCTTACAATTAGCAATTATATTCTTTTAATTCTTAAATCAGTAAGAAAGACAAAATTTGAAGAATGTTTCAACTTTTTAAATTCTTATGTGATTTAATTATTAAATAAATGTAAAAACTGCTGAAAACTACTTATCCACTATAAAGGCAAGTGTAATAAAATGTAAGTCAATGTGGCGGCGAGCTTTCGAATCTGGCAGATCCTTCGTCTATAGGCAGAGATAAATGACAACTACTGATTTAATTATTGTTAAATTTCCCCATGTCAGTGCTTGGCCCCAGAGTGTCGTGGACGGTCGTTTGCCCCGAAACAGAGCAGCGCCCTCACAGAGACGGCCGACTGGCAGACGATCAAGCTGCAGGAGATCGTGATGGATGAGGGGCGGGAAGCCGGTCGTATCCCACGCACCGTGGAGTGTGAACTCATGCACGACCTGGGTAGGAATTAAAATCAATTTCTGGATTGAATTTGATTTTATTTGACCCGGCCAAGGCCGTTAGCTGCAGGAGATTGTGATTGTTTAGCAGCATTGAGCGGGTCGTATCCCATGCAATGTGGAGTGTGAACTCATGCATGACCTGGGTAGGAATTGAAATCAATTTTGGATAAAATTTGTTTTCATTTTATTTGACCCGGCCATGGGCCTTTGCCAGCTCATGCACAACCTGGGTAGGAATTTAAATTGATTTCGGGATTGAATTTTATTTTATTTTATTTTATTTGACCTGTTCAAGACGATTTGACTTTGTTACAACGTGCATTCTACATAAATCCTACTAGAACTTGCTTCTTTTCAGTTTCTTGTTAAAGGGTACATTGCTCCGAATTCTTAGAATAAGTTTTAAAAGTTGTAACATTTTATTCCCCGCCAAATTTTTAGGTCTGAGTAATTTATCTAGATTCCCTGTAAGAGTATTGACAAGTTGGGATACTATTGAAGTTTAATTGAGATTCAATTATTAAAAGTAATATTTATGGAATGGTATTCGGTGTCTCCTTTACTTTTTGTAGTATCTGTTTTATATTTCACACAATAAGCATTCCTTTTTATTATTAAATACCATTTTTCCTCAAACGTTACAGTTGACAGCTGCGTGCCTGGTGACACGGTGGTAGTTAGCGGGATCGTCAAAGTCTCCAACGTTGATGAAGGTAAGTCTGGTAAAGATAAAATATAGAGAACTGCAACACTTGGGGCTTGTTTCATGAAGAGGGTCTTTAATTTAGCTATGACCGCCATCTCATCTTATCTGGCGAGGAGCTACAGCCCGTTTCACACAGAGCGTCGATAGCCGTTGCAAATTCAAAAGCTTTGTTTAGGGACTGAACGCAGAGATAGTTGCACGCTAGCTCTGCGCCAGATAAGATAAGACAACAGTCATAGCTAATACCCTTCCATAAAACAAGCCCCAGATGACTAGGAGAGAACAGCCTAAATAGTTACGATATTTTTCAGTAGACCAGTTTGGTATGAGTCTATTCTGAATTACCCTTCATAGCCATTGAAATCTGCAACAATTGGTAGGCTCTACTCTAAAGTGGGGGATGGTTGTAATGGGATATTTTTGATCCTTCACAACAAGAGCAACAAATCCGCCTTCACGACGGATAGAAATTTTGTATTCGGTGGGGAAAGTTGTCTCCATTGCTGCATGCACAAAACTTTCTGCCAGATAAACAACTGACATTGCCTGACAAGGAATGCATTCGCCGAACAAGAAATGGGCAAGAAATGCATACGTACGGAGACGCACGGATTGGAAATGTTGCTCTCCGTCAGGCATCCGTTAACGCTATCCTGTGATATGTGATATATGAAGGGCTTACTCAATAATAGGAAGTAAAGAACCTCATCCTGGCTCTCCAACTGGATGAATATCAAAGACAATTCAATGTCAATATAAACTGCCTTTTCGATACTGCTTGAAGTAATATATGATACATGTATATGACTTGTGTTTTTAGTTTTTTTATACAGTATGTTTAATTGTAATTGGCTATGAATGAAATTTTGATACATCGATCCTGGATTGCGTATGGTTGTGTAATTTAGAACCCCTTTTTATGCCTCCGCAACGAAGTAGCCGGAGGCATTATGTTTTCGGGTTGTCCGTCCGTCCGTACGTACGTCCGTACGTCCGTACGTACGTACGTCCCGTTCTCGTGATCGCGTTATCTCAAGAACCGATTGACGGATTTTCACCAAACTTGGGTCATGTATGTATCTTGGGGGGCCAATGATCTGATTAGATTTTGGGGTCATGAGGTCAAAGGTCAAAGGTCACAGAGCTCATTATATATGCAAAAATAGCTTGTGATCGCGTTATCTCAAGAACGGATTGATAGATTCTGACCAAACTTGGTACATGTATGTATCTTGGGGGGCCAATGAACTGATTAGATTTTGGGGTCATGAGGTCAAAGGTCAAAGGTCACAGAGCTCATTATATATGCAAAAATAGCTTGTGATCGCGTTATCTCAAGAACCGATTGACAGATTTTCACCAAACTTGGGTCATGTATGTATCTTGGGGGGCCAATGAACTGATTAGATTTTGGGGTCATGAGGTCAAAGGTCAAAGGTCACAGAGCTCATTATATATGCAAAACTAGCTCGTGATCGCGTTATCTCAAGAACGGATTAACAGATTCTGACCAAACTTGGTACATGTATGTATCTTGGGGGGCCAATGATCTGATTAGATTCTGGGGTCATGAGGTCAAAGGTCAAAGGTCACAGAGCTCATTATATATGCAAAAATAGCTCGTGATCGCGTTATCTCAAGAACGGATTGACGGATTCTGACCAAACTTGGTACATGTATGTATCTTGGGGGGCCAATGATCTGATTAGATTTTGGGGTCATGAGGTCAAAGGTCAAAGGTCACAGCTCATTATATATGCAAAAATAGGTCGTGATCTCGTTATCTCAAGAACGGATTGACGGATTCTGACCAAACTTGGTACATGTATGTATCTTGGGGGGCCAATGATCTGATTAGATTTTGGGGTCATGAGGTCAAAGGTCAAAGGTCACAGCTCATTATATATGCAAAAATAGGTCGTGATCTCGTTATCTCAAGAAGGGATTGACAGATTCTGACCAAACTTGGTACATGTATGTATCTTGGGGGGCCGATGATCTGATCAGATTTTGGGGCCATGAGGTCAAAGGTCAAAGGTCTCAGAGCTCATTATATATGCAAAAATAGCTCGTGATCGCGTTATCTCAAGAACGGATTGACTGATTCTGACCAAACTTGGTACAGGTATGTATCTTGGGGGGCCAATGATCTGATTAGATTTTGGGGTCATGAGGTCAAAGGTCACAGAGCTCATTATATATGCAAAAATAGCTCGTGATCGCGTTATCTCAAGAAGGGATTGACAGATTCTGACCAAACTTGGTACATGTATGTTCCTTGGAGAGCCAATGAACTGCTTAGATTTTGGGGGTCATGAGGTCAAAGGTCACAGGGCTCATTATATGTAAAAGTAGCTTGAGATTGGAAATCTCAAGAACTGAATATCAGATTTCAATCCAACTTGATACCTGAATGTATAATAGGGAACAATTGTAGTCATTAGATTTTGGGGTCATGAGGGCAAAGGTCAAGGTCACTTATAGCTCATAATTGTGATATGTCAAGATCTAAAAGACAGAGTACCATCAACATTGAGTTGACAGAATTAATTCTGTGTACATGTTGATTTGGGCTTGATATAAATAAATTGCGTAATGGCGGAGGCATCATTTTCGACTGCGCGCAGTCGAAGATCCATCTAGTTTATTTTGTGCAGGGAAATGTCGTAATAAAGACAAATGCATGCTCCTCTTTATATACATCCGTGTAAACTTTGGTTACCTATAGATGGTTGCTTAACTTAATACTATCCTCATCTTCATCCTATGCGGGGAAAGGTTGTAAAAAAAGATAAATTCATCCTCTAGGTTATTTGCCAGTAGTTGCTCAACTTCCAATCCTCATCTTCTTTCTACACAGGGAAAGGTCGTAACCAAGACAAATGCATGTTCCTGCTGTATATCCATGCCAATTCGGTGTCCAACACAAAGAAGGGTAAAAAGACAAGCGAGACAGGTGGCAGCGGTGGGATAGGGACCAACGTCGGCGACTTCACCATCAAAGAGCTGTATGCCATCCAGGAGATACAGAGTGAAGAGAATCTCTTCAAACTTATTGTGGGGTAAGTAATCACCCCTTAATTTCTTCACAAATAGTATACATCTGTCTAATGAATAAGTAGAGCAAGACAAGGCAGCAGTGAGATAGGGACCAACGTTGGAGACTTCACCATCAAAGAGCTGTATGCCATCCAGGAGATTCAGAGTGAAGAGAGTCTATTCAAACTTTATTGTAGGGTAAGTGATCACTACCCAATAACTGCAGCTCCATTTAGTTATAAGGAATATAATTTTGGGCTAATAAATTACTATAGAAAATAAATAGAGGCCAAAGACAAGTGCCAAAGAGCTTTATGCCATCCATAATGCATAAATAGTGACTTTGGGTATAGGGTCATAGGTTTCCTAATTGGTTATGTTTTTTTGTATCCACAGATCATTATGCCCTGCTATCTATGGTCATGAGCTTGTCAAAGCAGGACTAGTGATGGGACTCTTAGGGGGATCAAACAAGTACACCAATGACAAGGTGGGTTCATTTAATTTGAGGAAAACACAAACAGCGTGGAACAACTATTAATTACTCTTAAAATCAAATTCCGCATTTCCCCCCTCAAATTTGAATTGATTGAATTTGACTCACTTGATTGTGAAACTGTATTATTGTTACGTGACATATGTATTTCAACATGTATTTACTCCAATTGTATTATTGCAGAAGT
This sequence comes from Echinarachnius parma, assembly GCA_037951105.1. Taxonomy (NCBI): domain Eukaryota; kingdom Metazoa; phylum Echinodermata; class Echinoidea; order Clypeasteroida; family Echinarachniidae; genus Echinarachnius; species Echinarachnius parma. The sequence continues at coordinate 83,861 of JBAMJV010000897.1, read as the reverse complement.
GTAAACTAATAGTCTTCATGCAAGATTTCTTTAAAGCAAAGTTTATGCCTTTTACTAATAAATTGTTTCATTGTTGTATTTTCTTTAAAAAAAAAAAATGTTTAAGAAGTATTCTGTTACTAAATAATGTTCAGTTTGAAACCCTCTACACTGTTGACATAAGGTGCAAATATTGCAGGTGTTGATTTTGTATTCTAAAATTACCATTTTGTATGCATTTAAAAAATGTATCCACAGAATCGCATTCCAGTGAGAGGAGACCCGCACATTCTAGTGGTTGGGGACCCAGGATTGGGCAAAAGCCAGGTAAAACATTCTTAACACTTCATCATGAATTCACTTCACATTCTAGTGGTTGGGGACCCAGGATTGGGCAAAAGCCAGGTAAAACATACTTCACACTTTCTGTCTCCTTGTTAATTCGCAGAAAGTTTTGTAATTTCTCTTCGATATCCCTTCTAGGATTTAAAATCATGCTACAAATATATCTCATGAGAACATACAAAAACATGACTTAATACAGACAAAATAAAGACAAAGTTAGTGTTGAACTGATTTTTGGTCAGAGGTGAGCATTGATAACTAACAAACCAAAGAATACAGTGCATTGCGTAAAGTGCTCAATAGAACGTATTTTCATTTGATTAACGAAAAGACTGTAAAAAGGCTGTAAATTTAAAAGACTGCCTCCAAGTTCTACCCAAAATGTGCTGTTTTGTAGACATCTCTTTGCTGTTGTTATTCAAAGGCATGAAATTAAACAGCCAAAGGAGCAATCGTGGTAGAGGTCGTCCACCAATATCTTGGACTGAAGATATGAAGATGGTGTCTGGAGAAGTAATGAAGGGTGCAACACAGTTGGCAGAAAATCAAGTTGTATTGCGTCCTCTCATGAAGACCACAGCGCCACCTGATTTTGAAGATGATGATGAATGTTGTCTTTAATAATTGCAGATGTTGCAGGCTGCGTCCAATGTTGCCCCGCGGGGAGTGTACGTCTGCGGCAACACCACCACCACATCGGGTCTGACGGTGACGCTGACCAAAGATGGCGGCTCAGGAGACTACTCCCTGGAGGCAGGGGCTCTGGTCTTGGGAGATCAAGGTCAGACAAAGTAACCTCAACAACAACTTCAAGTTGTTGGAAATACTGTTGAAAGTTCCCATTGAGTACAGGGGTGGTATTCTGTAAGGAAAAAGTTGATCTTAGAATCAACTTTTGAAGATAAGATCAACTCCAAGAAGTTGATCTTAGTGTATGCAAATTTATGTAAATTACCTGTCCTAAGGTAAGACGTATTCTGTAACAGCAGTTAGGATCAATGCGCGCTCCTAAAATATAAGACTGCACCTGCCCTGTCTTAGCCATTGAATAATACACGCAACCATTTTGCAAAATCGCTGGCGCATAAGACAAGATAACGCGCACTCAGTGAACTTACAGAATACCACCCCTGGAAATTTTGTTTACAAGTTCTATTACAAGTTTAGAACAGTTGTGTGAGTGGATTTGCAGTTAATTTCATATGCAAATGTATACAAAATATTTATCGCTCTCGGGCCAGATTTAAACTTCGCTGAGCCTATATCGATCGCCTCTATTGTGCGTGCTACTTGACCAGTGAACTTACACTGTATAGGATCTAGGTTGAATAGAGGCGAGTACAATGCTATGGTCAGACAGATATCGATCGGTTCTTTTGTGCGTGCCCAAATGAGTTATCTCTCCTGGTCCATAGAATCTGGTTTATAGTCATTTAAGCATGCTATTTAATTGCGAACTAAATGGGTTGATGTGTTTTAATCTCTTGTTTTCAGGATGCTGCTGCATAGATGAATTTGACAAGATGGGTGCCCAGCACCAAGCGTTGCTAGAGGCTATGGTAAGCTAACAGTGATGATATAGTTTGTACAATTAATATAATGAAGCTATTGCCACTGGCGTCGATCCTTACGTGATACCTATTGTTCAGGGGGATGAATGAATAGATCATCCCCCTGAACTATAGGTATCAATTAAAGATCTACGCCAGTAGCTATTGCTAAAAAGATTCTTTATTGTGTGTCATACAATGTATAACTTTATATCAAGACCTTCATTATCCAGTGCTTTTCCATGTATACCTCTCTCTTTATGTTCACCCCTCTGATCATACGTTTTTTTTAATGAAAAGGGTTACGTTATTTCGAAAGCCAATCTATTGCCTCTCTGTTTTGAATAAAGGCACAATAATTATGATGTTTTGAGTTGATATACTCTCATTCTAACTCATTTTTGTTGTAGTCCCTTGTAATTGTTTCTTCCATTTTTTTATTTTTTTTTATTTTGAGAAAAAAATAAAGAAAGTGGGCTTCAACTGAAATTGCACCAAAGACCACCACTTAGCTAGACTGGTGCTCTGTCCACTATAAGCTGTTTAATGGTTATCCCTCCCCAAAACCATTTCAATGCTCATGCTTCTGTTCAGTTTTCTGGTGTGACTTTGTTTTATTTTGTTGATATGTGTGTGTCTTGTGTAGGAGCAACAGAGCATTAGCATTGCCAAGGCAGGTGTGGTGTGTAGTCTCCCTGCAAGGACCTCCATACTTGCGGCTGCTAACCCCGTGGGCGGACACTACAACAAGGCCAAGACTGTCTCAGAAAACCTCAAGTAGGTACCCGTATTCTTTTAACCATAGTAGCTTAAAGGGTTCTAGTAACATTGTCCAAATCCGCAAAACTTACTCAGAACTCTAGTGGTTCTCTCAATACCTTATTACTGTATTCATATTACCAATCAAAACTTAGAACTGGTATAGATTTTTATCAAATTTCCTTTGGGTTAAAAATATATTAAAAGGATAGTTGAGTTCTGGTAAAGAGAGTACAGTTCTGGTCAAACTGATGATTTAGTAACCAAAATCTGCACCATTATATTACAAACTAATACCGTATTTGCCGGTGTATAAACCGCACCTGTGTATTAAAGGGATAGTTGAGTATTGGTCAAACTTAACTTTAGTAACCAAAACCTGCACGATTACGATAAAAACTAATAGTTATAACTTCACCATGCTCGAAAAGTATACACAATTACAAACGACAAAGTAAAACCCCTGTTATCATTCAAAAAGAGCCGTTACAACTCGAAGTGTCAAATTAACTCGGCGCGAAGCACTAGCGTTGTAGGTCCTAATACGGGACTGTATAGTGCAGTGTGCGGTAATACGGGACTGTAGTGCAGTCACTGTGTGCGGTAATACTATACAGTAGTACGTGTATATTATGTATCGCAACCATAGAAGTATGACTCCAACACTGCCGTTGACGCAACTCGCAAGCCCCATTCGCATTCGTTCGCCTTTCGTTCACAGTCGCGCTAACACACGGAGAGACTGGTCCATGAGGCGCATATATCACTGATTTTTTGCGGAATGGAAGGAAAAATCATAATCTTAATCCACCCGGTAGTTGGATCACATATTGGAGAGTAAATTGCTGGTAAGTACCGTATCATATGTATAGTTTTAAGTACAATTAGCGTGCACACAAATATTTGGTTTCAGTCTTTTATTAGGAGAACATAGAACGCTAGTGCCTCGCACTAGAGGTTCTAAAAAGTGATACCCGGGCGTCAACCACTTTTATATGATATTTTGAAAGCAAATTTCACAACAATTAGAGCATTTGAATGGAAATTATTATTATTTCCCATGTTTTTTTCGATGATCTTTCATATGGAATTGAAATCAACCAAATCCGTTACAATCGATGTTGGGGGGCACTTTGGAAATTACCAAAACTCAACTTGGCCTTTAACCGCACCCCCCTTTTTTTTGCAAATTTTTGTGAAAAAAGTGCGGTTAATACGCTATAAACCGCACCCGTGTATTAACCGCACACCCATTTAAAAAAAAAAAATTTTTTGAAAAAAGGTGCGGTTAATACACCAGCAAATACGGTAGTTATAACTCGAAAGGAATTCAAAATTACAAATGACTTACAAATGAGCCTGTTATCATTAAAAAAGAGCCGTTAAAACTCAAGAGGGCGCTCTCTAAACACTCATCGGTTTCAACCATTTTACACAAAATATTGTGCATGTGATGTTTTGTTGTAAATTTTTGAAAAGAGGAAGCATTTAAAAAAAACTGTAACGGTTGGTTCAAAATTATCGAATAAGGAAAAGCTGCTGTCACATAACCAGAAGGCCATTGGTTCAAGCCTCTGTGAAGTCTGACCATAGATTTTTGTTTATATATACCACCTACAGGCTGCCTTTTTTTAAAGGATTTTAACTGCCTAATGTACCCAAAGGTTGTGAAAGACTTTGTCTTTGACTCCTAATGAAAAACATTCTTCTTGTATTCCACGTCCTCAGTATGATTGGCCCTCTACTGTCATGGTTTGACCTAGTCTTCATCCGTCTAAGGATTGTCACTGCTTAATGTACCCAAAGGTTGTGAAGGACTTTATCTCTGACTTCTAATGACAAATATCTTCTTGTATTTCTTGTCCCCAGAATGGGTGGCCCTCTACTGTCCCGGTTTGACCTAGTCTTCATCCTGCTTGACAAGCCTGACGAAGAGATGGACTCCATGCTGTCTGAACATGTGATGGCGCTGCATGCAGGCAAGCAGAGGTACGGCTCAAAGTTGTATTTTATCAACTAACAATGTTATGCACTTGACAAGTTGTTTGTAAAACCCATATAGAACTATGAATAAACAAACCAACCACTCGTTTATAACTAGAAGCCCCTATATATGTGCGCACAGTCAGGACAAGATGGCGGAATGACCAGCTTTTTGAAGCCCCCGCTGACTGCCTTTCTACATCATTGCGTGTTATCCTAGAAAAACTTTGACCATTCATCATCCTGTAAAGCGCATAGCCTATCGCACTTATTTTCTGTGCACTGCTCTAGTATAGTGGTGTTGATTTCGGGAGTGTTTACCTCCCGGGCGAGTCCCGGGTACCCGAAATTTATCCAGTTAATTTTATTTGTTGATTTTGCGATCGGCATGTCACGCCGCTGGTAAAACATGTTCACTCAAAAGTAGTGACAAAAATGCAGCGCATTTATGACAATAAATCATCTTCTAAAATACAGCAAATTCGTAAATCAGTTACAGTTTTAGCATTTCTGACATGATTTTTACGGAATTATGGTAACATAATTTTTTGAAACAAAAACACAACAAATCTGGTTTAGAGCTACCAAACTTTGATGAGTCTGAAATTTACTTTTCACTTGCTCGCCTGGGCCACCAATAAAATAGCTTAATTTCTTGCATTAATATATGTTACATTTGTTATATACTGAAATGTTGATATATAATGGGTTTAACAAGTACATATATTTGTGGTCACTTTCAGGGCCATGGGCAGTGTTCGAGTGACCAGAGATGCCTCAGGATCAATCAGCACCCCTGATGAGGAGGCCAGGAATCTCTGGCAGTCCGACAGACCCCTCTCAGAGAGGCTCAAAGTAGGGCGGGGGGAGGCGTTTGACCCCATCCCACCCCAGCTACTCAGGAAATACATTGCCTATGCCAGGAAGTATGTCTACCCAAAGCTCATGCCCGAAGCAGCCACAATTTTACAGGTGAAGACCTTTTGATTTTTACATTTTATTCAAACAAAAGGACAGGCCTCTCTCAGAAAGGCTCAAAGTGGGGCGGGGGGAGGCGTTTGACCCCATCCCACCCCAGCTACTCAGGAAATACATTGCATATGCAGGAAGTATGTCTACCCAAAGCTCATGCCCGAAGCAGCCACTATTTTACCTTTTGATGTTGACATTTTTTTATAAAACAAATGGACAGGCCTCTCTCAGAGGCTCAGAGGCTCAAGGTGGGATGGGGGAGGCATGTGACCCAATACCATCCCAGCTACGGATGTGGCAACTGGAGTCCCTGATTTGGCTGACGGAGGCACGAGCCCGATTGGAGCTCAGGGAGCAGGCAATCTGATGATGCAAATAGCAGCTATTAATTTTCAACATATCTTATATCAACTCTCTTCATGCCAGAAATGCTTATTTCCTAATCCTTTACAGAACTTCTACCTAGAGTTGCGCAAGCAACACCAGGGTATGGACATTACGCCAATCACAATGCGGCAACTAGAGTCCCTGATCCGGCTGACGGAGGCACGAGCCCGATTGGAGCTCAGGGAGCAGGCAATCTGATGATGCAAATAGCAGCTATTAATTTTCAACATATCTTATATCAACTCTCTTCATGCCAGAAATGCTTATTTCCTAATCCTTTACAGAACTTCTACCTAGAGTTGCGTAAGCAACACCAGGGTATGGATAGTACGCCAATCACAACGCGGCAACTAGAGTCCCTGATCCGGCTGACGGAGGCACGAGCCAGACTGGAGCTGAGGGAGCAGGCCACGCCGAGCGATGCAGAGGACGTTGTGGAACTGATGAAATTCAGGTAAGATTCTAAGTCTGATTTTCCTTTGGTATGGTCTGTTTTGTGTGATTTGTTTATATATATTATATTCATAAATTCAAACAGGGAAAACTGACTAGAAATATATAATGTAAATGACGGTGAGCAAAGAAAATTGGGCTTGTGAGTGTGCATTCAGATCACACAGATCAGGAATGAGCAACCAGACTCAGCTGTATAATTCAGGCAAAAACCTCAATTCCGATAATGGATCATTAATAATAACAGTACTAATAATTAATAACAATGATAATATACCCTCTTAATCCTTGTTAATCCATCTTAATTCATCCTTCCAACAGCATGATTTGACACATACTCAGATAAGTTTGGCTTCCTGGACTTCCAGAGATCCCAGCGAGTCTAGGTGTATACTTAATAATTAATAATAGCAATGATAATAATCCCTCTTAATCCATCTCTTCAACAGCATGATTGACACCTACTCAGATCAGTTTGGATTCCTGGATTTCCAGAGGTCACAGCACGGATCAGGAATGAGCAGCAAGTCCCAGGTGAGTATTCTGTTCTCTTTGCATGCAATGCTAGGAATTAACTTTTGTTGGCCTTGTGGCCCAGCGGAACAGGTAAAAACAAGACTTTTCATATTCTAGTGACCCGAAAGCTGAATCTGGTTGCCCCAAACAAAGAAAAACATGATAACAAATTGTTTTATATTTGGTTGCCCATTTAGGCCAATGTAAGATGTAAAAATGTTAGTGGCCCCGGGCCAGCGAGTCTGTGCTAAGTTTGAGCATGTTAACATCGTTTAAATTTGAAATGCTTCAAGCCTTCAGCCACAGAGGCCCGTATTCACAAAGGAGGTTTGTAGGAGGTTTGTACAAACCATGGTTTGACCAAGGTTTACATCTATGGAATGCCATTTGTAAACTGATGGAGAAGGAATGTAAACTCTATACTTGTTAACAATGTTGATTTACGATTTACGGTATGCGAGCAGCATTCCATAGATGTAAACCATCGTCAAACCATGGTTTGTACAAACCTCCTAAAAACCTCCTTTGTGAATACGGGCCAATATGGCCAGATGAAGTGTGTTTTCAGTTCATCCTTATATTCATTCACCCTTTTATTAATATTATCATCTTCAGGTGTAGTACATGTATGCACCATGATAAGTTATTAGTTAATGATGTGATTCAGTTCCGAGGTCAATGGGTCAAATGTAACTGATGAAAGTATTATAAGGCAGAACAATTTTGGACTGTGAGCAGTCCAATTGCTTTTAATTTAGTTTTGAATGTTGCATTTCCTTGTATATGTGCTTGTATCTTTTGGGGCTGATATCATGAACAATGTGGTTATATAGTGGCGGTATCAAATGTTTTGCAATGTCCTTTAAATCGCCCTTCACCAACATTATTTCATACCAAAAACTCAGTGCATTTGGTTGGCTGTAGGAAAGAAAATCACAGACAAACTCAGTTTAGGATGGAACCCATGACCCCCTGATTACTGGACGGGCATCATAACCACAAGACCACCGAGAAGGCCTGATGGCTCTGATTGGTCCAATTATCATTCCTTTTTCCCCCCCTTTTGTGTGTATTTTGAATCTCCCTGTACAGGCCAAGAAGTTTGTTGCTGTGCTGAATAGGGTGGCTGAAAGGACCTACAACAACATCTTCACCATCCAACATCTCAGGGAACTTGCAAAGGTAATATATGTGACCGGCTTTAGCAAAACCCTGCACTTGTCGGTAATTCATGTTTTGAAGAAATGGGCATTTTAAGTTCACATAATGTGTGTAAAAGACTTATGATTGTAAAATTGAAACAATCATATCTTCGCCAATTATTGACAAATTTGCTAGAACAAAGCATCAAATGAAAGCTTGTGATGAGGCCTTTCTAATGGTATGAGAATCTACATTTTGATTTTTACCGACAAGTGCATAGTTTTGCTATAGCCGGTCACATATGGCAAGCCTCCACAATACTTTCTTTTCTACTGGCTCTTTTTCTCTCAAGTCTCCCGCATGTTTTGATATATAATTCACCCCGGTCGGACATGTAGAACTGATTTTAGAGGTCGATAATTGCTCAACCGTCACAAAAAACTGCAATTTTTGTACAGGTTTCTATGCAATTCATATATCCGATGCCATGTAAACTCCAAATCTGTTATAATTGTTACATTGAATTATAATTTGGATTATTTCTTTGTTATTAGTTTAATTCATACACTTCAGAGATAAATTTGTCTTAAAAAAAAAAAAAAAAAAAAAAAACAATTTATAAAAACAATAAAATACATAAGAATGAAAACAATGTGGGTAAATCCGGGAATACTAATTTGCATATTTGCATAATTTATGCAAATTAGTGATATATCTTATCACCATTAAAAACATGGATATGATGAATTACATCATTTGAAAGTATTTTTACAGAAAACCTGAAGAAATCCTGTAATTTCTCTTGATTTTAGATGAAAATCCCAATTTTTCCCCCAAATTCGTCAAAAATTTGCATATTCAAAATTTTAATTAATTATTAAAAAAAAAATAATGGTCCAATTTATTCTTTTCTTTCAAATTCTTATTCTACTTGACTTGTTTTACGTATGTGCCAATTTTCAAGTCGATCGGTCCATTCGTTGCCGAGATTTGAGGGGGTGCCAAAATGGCCCCCCCCCCCCCCCCCAATGGATTCAAGTGATCAAAATAACCCAATGGGATTAGGGTTAAGATAAGAATTAAAGAAAATCTGTAATCAAATAGTATGATTTTGTTTGTTTGCAGGAAGCGAACATCCAGGTGCCTGACTTTGAGGGCTTCATCGCTTCCCTCAACAACCAGAACTACCTGCTCAAGAAAGGTCCTAGAGTATTCCAGCTCCAGACAACTTCCTTCTAATCATCTTTTGTGGATGTGAAGTCAAACACGAGGGCTTTATTGCTCAAGAACCAGAACTAGATGCTCAAGACAGGTCATAGAGTCTTCCAGCTGCAGACAACCTCCTTCTAATCAACCTTTTGGATGTGAGGTCAAAAACGATGGCTCAATCACTTCCCTCAACCAAATAAGAATTACCTCCTCAAGAAAGGTCCTAGGGTCTTCCAGCTCCAGACAACTTCCTTCTAGTCAATCTTTGTGTTTGTGAAGTCAACTGGATGTTGTCTTCCTTCAAAGGTGAATTGATTCCCTCAACAACCAGAACTACCTCTTGAAGAAAGGTCCTAGAGTCTTCCAGTGCCAAAAAACTTCCTTTTAATCAACCTTCCTGTCCGAATGTGTTGACTAATGCATTTTATAACAAACAAATAAAAAAACACCTTTGTGCGTGTGAAGTCAAACTCTCCAGTATTGATCTGAATGCAAAGGCAAATACAAATGCTTACTGAGTATTCAAATTCGGATACTCTTGACTACGGTCGGAAACATCCATAGACGCTTTCAAATTTAATCTTAAATATCTCAATAATAGGGAGACATTTGAAAAAATCAAAACCCATAACTTTCTTCTGTTACCATAAGCCAAACAACAAGATACAAGTAAAGTGTGAAAGCTCAAAGAGATTTTGGTTGAATTTTACAAAGTTAATGGATCACTTTAATCGGACTTGCTCTCACAGTTCATGTTTTCTGCTTTCTTATCTTTTCCACCTAAACATGTTGCTTGTACCTCACTCAAAAGATATGTGCAACGTGTACTCGCAACTTGCGCAATTTAATTTACACAAAACATGTGTAACATACATATAATCGTAGCAAAAAAATAAACATTATCATATGCATAAACATGAACATGAACATAAAATGCTGTAACTGAGCATAACTCGTTGTCCATCAATATCCGGCCTGGTGCTGGTCTTGACTTTGCTGGATATCCCAGCTCATACTGTATTTTGTTTAATTCAGAGAGATTCTTTATATGTTGTATGTTTTATTGCTCTATTTTATAGTTTGTAAAGATGAAAATAAAATATTTAGTTTTATTATATTTACATCACCGATGTAGAACTTGTTTCCTTATACGATTTCTTGGCATTACTTGTTAAGCAGTATAAATTGTACACATGAAACTATATTGATATAGTGTAAAAGGATTCCAAATGTTTACTATTAGGAAATGATGAAATTTCATCAGCCCAGGAAAAAATGATAACAAAAGCCATGGTACTAATATAAATAATTACAACATAGAGTGATGAAGATGTGAAATGTGAATAAGTGAGGAGAAATTATTAGGTAATGTGTACAATATTGAATAGAATAACAAAAAGCTTCGAGACTGATATATTACATTGATTGATTGATTGGTTGATTGATTGATTGATTGATTGATTGATTGATTGATTGATTGATTGATTGATTGATTGATTGATTGATTGATTGATTGATTGATTGATGGATGGATGGATGGATGGATGGATGGATTGATTGATTGATTGATTGATTGATTGATTGATGGATGGATGGATGGATGGATGGATGGATGGATGGATGGATGGATGGATGGATGGATGGATGGATGGATGGATGTGGATGGATGGATGGATGGATGGATGGATGGATGGATGGATGGATGGATGGATGGATGGATGGATGGATGGATGGATGGATGGATGGATGGATGGATGGATGGATGGATGTGGATGGATGGATGGATGGATGGATGGAGGGAGGGAGGGATGGATGGATGGATTGATATTGATTGATTGATTGAGGCAAAATTAACAAAGTAAGAAAACAAATGATTCCCCTCTCAATTTTAAAATCCCTATCAAGCAAACAAAGTAATACTTATAAAACTTAATAATGCATTATGTTTCTATAGTGTCATATTTCATTTATTGATTTATGTATTAATCTACCCAACAAAACATCTCTACATCTACCCAACTTTTTATTTGGCTTTCTATCAATCAATCCATCGACCCATTCATCCAACTATAATTCCATCTATTCATCTATCTATGTATCCACCTTCCTTATATACCACTAGTCCATTGTTTTCATCCATTTAACAATCCTTCTATTATTGTATCCATGTATGAATTAGTTTGTCAACCCATCTATCCAACCACTTCCCACCCATGGTCATCCATCTTTCCATCCATCCGGCCATCCATCCATCCGACCATCCATCCATCCATCCAGCGTAACCCCACCCTACTTGTTTCTGGCGAAAATCGCCACACCTCCTAAAATGACCAATCAATGCGCTTTCTTCATTGACGTCGCGACCGAAGAGCGTGGCCACTTTACTTCGAACAGAGATCGAGAAATCCGACTATGGCGCCCGTAGCCTTTCAAAGTTCTCCCCTCCATTTTAAGATGACTTTTTTTTTATGAATTTTGAATTTATTTCGATATTCACACTTATATACATAATAATAGTAAAATAATTTGATTTAAAATAATTGTTTAGCATGAATTATCTTTAGAATAATCCTATTTATAGGGGCCTATTGAATGACAAATAATGCAATATATCCTGTATCGGGAGATAAGACCGCAGATAAGACTAATCTGGCGGGAATTGTCTCGCAGATTCCGCGCGCTATCGCGAAGTAAACAGCCGTCATCAATGAATGAAAAACTACGTGTGTTCGTAAAAATATAAAGCGCAAGCGAGCACATATTGGACTGCATGCATGCTGTACAGCTGTGAATTGACTCGGGATCGGGAAGGTGTGAAGCATTTTCCTAGTTAAAAGCAAACCTACAATCAAATTTGTCAAAAGTCAAAGACTGAATCAATCAGAGTAAACCATGAACAACCACGTGAATTCAAACCATTCGTATTCGAGTGAGAATCACTCGAATTCAAAGAAACTGCGATCGAAACCGGTCAACAAAGTCAACGTCGTCTTGGGCGCGCAGTGGGGCGATGAAGGCAAAGGAAAACTTGTCGATCTGCTGGCGGAAGATGCTGATGTTGTGTGCAGATGTGCTGTGAGTATAACTATTTACTGTCAAATAAATCATATGAGTTTTCATTCTAGACAATCTACAGAGTACAGACATATTCAATATTGCCTTTGTTAATCAAAGTCATTGATAACGAGATTAAAAAACAAAATTATAGATTTTTATTTTTGTTTGCAGAATCCTTAGGGAGAAAATACATTTATGTAAACTGTGTAAGTGTCTTAAAGAGACGTAACATTTAGCTTTCAGACATTTTTCGTTAACATATTATCATGCATGGTTATTCAACATTCTGAGGCAGCGTATAAAAATGCACCTTTTAATTTGAATTTTCATGATCAACGATGATATTTTTAAATTTTATGGTGCATGGATTTGTTTTCTTCATACTTTAGTTTTAGTCCGTTGTCGATTAGGTTCCAGTGGGTGAAACATTTGTACTTTGTTAACAGATTTGTAGCGTGCCACTGTTGATGTGCATACACTGCATGCAATGCCAATAGTACGTGTATGTGCGAGAGAGTAAAGGAGCAAGGGGCCACACAACACTACATTGTAATGCTGCGCTATACGGGAACAATGTGGGACAGTACAAAAAAAGTTTGTCAAAATTTCACACAAAATTCTTATCTTAAATTCAACAAAATCAATCATGACTGGCCCTAAAAATGATACAAGTGTTATATGAACTTACCAAAATGGTCCAAATTATTCTTCAAATGTCGAAAAAAATGGAAAAACTGCAGTTTTGGAAAATAAAAAGACTGAGAAAATCTCAGTCGTGATCCCTCTCGAAAGTGTTGCTGCTATCTGGATGACTGTCATGTATTTCCCGCAAGCTTCCCACACCACACGTGTTACCGTATCCGAATTCTGACACGGCGTATCCGAATTCTGATACGGCGTATCCGAAATCGGATACGGCGGGCATGCTTGCAGATCGCGAGTTGGCTTGTTTTGGACAATAATAAGCGGCCTCCGCATGTTGCGGGCGGGCTTTCTTTGTTTACGATGGGACATCGAGCAGGAAGAGAAAGAAATGGAACTTATATGACGATTTTTGTAAGTATGACTTATCATTTTGAAAATGAAATTTTGTACAATAAATCATAAAATCAGCTTCAATCTAGGTATGCAATTTTTTACTTTAGATATGCTGTTCTTTTCTCTCTGTTTGTAGTTCAAATTGTGTCCCGTAGATTTTTACCACTGTGAGCAGTAAATGGTCCTATCAGGACCATTTACAATACATTGTAGATGTGCAAGGGGCTGATGCACACAACACTACATTGTAATGCTGCGCTATACAGGAACAATGTGGGACAGTACAAAAAAAGTTTGTCAAAATTTCACACAAAATTCTTATCTTAAATTCAACAAAATCAATCATGACTGGCCCTAAAAATGATACAAGTGTTATATGAACTTACCAAAATGGTCCAAATTATTCTTCAAATGTCGAAAAAAAATGGAAAATCTGCAGTTTGGGAAAATAAAAAGACTGAGAAAATCTCAGTCGTGATCCCTCTCGAAAGTGTTGCTGCTATCTGGATGACTGTCATGTATTTCCCGCAAGCTTCCCACACCACACGTGTTACCGTATCCGAATTCTGACACGGTGTATCCGAATTCTGATACGGCGTATCCGAAATCGGATACGGCGGGCATGCTTGCAGATCGCGAGTTGGCTTGTTTTGGACAATAATAAGCGGCCTCCGCATGTTGCGGGCGGGCTTTCTTTGTTTACGATGGGACGAGCAGGAAGAGAAAGAAATGGAACTTATGACGATTTTTGTAAGTATGACTTATCATTTTGAAAATGAAATTTTGTACAATAAATCATAAAATCAGCCTCAATCTAGGTATGCAATTTTTTACTTTAGATATGCTGTTCTTTTCTCTCTGTTTGTAGTTCAAATTGTGTCCCGTAGATTTTTACCACTGTGAGCAGTAAATGGTCCTATCAGGACCATTTACAATACATTGTAGATGTGGGCTGATGCAGCATATGCATTCAACCCCTTGACTTGCAGGGGTGCGAGAGAGTGCCAGCTAGTACAAGTAACATTACGTAACAACATTCATCAACACTTGCATGCACAATTTGTAGTTATGCACTTTTTAAAAAGGCACCCTTTTTCAGCCTTTTGGTACTTACTAATTTGTTAGACTCTTACTTTTGGATACTGTCATTAAATTTCAGAGTGCTTTACCATTTATTGCAAACAGAAGTAACGTGTGGAAGAAGATATTTAAACTCATATATGTTAACAAGTTAACATTAACAATGAAGCCAAGATGCATGCTTGCGAGGTATCGTTTATTTCATGTTCTTAACCCCTTGACTATAGGAACTGAATAGGTTGTGTACAAAGTCTAGGGAGATTTCAGAATCTCGAAGGGAACAGGTTAATTGTACATGTACATGTATGTAAAGAAGCTTGCACTCAAAATGGAAGAAATTTTGAAACCAGTGTTAACATCCTACTCTCAATAACATGGAATTGACTGATATACTCACTACCATTCCATGAATGTGTACTTATATTGAAATTGAAACTACAGAAAGCAAAATTTGATCTTTAAAATTAAACATATAATACAATACAAAGATTACAATTTATATTGGAACAAAATTGCACCACATTTAGAATACAGCAAAATAATTTATGATAACGTGGAGTCAGCTAGGAAAGACAAATTGGCTTTATTGATGCTGTCACCAATGTTAAAACATTTTTTGAAGATTATAAAATAAACTTATTAAATAAACACACCAATAATGGGGGAAAAACACTTCCAAATACAACATTCGAGCTACAAAATTTAATTATACTATTCCTGTAAAAACAATTTGTATTTGAATTTCAAAATCAATTTAAATTATTATCTTATTTAGCAGCGCATAACTACATGTAGCTGTTTGAGGTGTGTTTTAGGCTTGTATAGATCTCTATAAAAAAAAAAGGATAAGCCTGAAACACAGAGATGCTTTACAAAACTACCAAAAGTGGCCCCCTCAAAGCCCCTAGACTTTCAAGGCCCTATCATGTAGTGAACATCAACTGAATTAAGTATTGATTTCTCAACCATTTGTCTAAGAATGAATTGGGGAAGGTGCATCCATGGGCTGAAAAGTCATAATACATAAATGCAGGTCCCTGGTCCATTGTATTGCCAGCCTTTGTTAGTCCAGACCTTTGTTGATGTGCTCTGTGGATGTAAATAAATAGGAACACACCCAAGAAGCCATTGCATTGATGCTCTCATCTTAATCCTTAATTCTCTCTTTAATGGATTATTTTCAAATTGTAATCAATACTTATTAAAATGTGTGCAGGCCTCAAGCCCGAGTCCTGTACATAATGTACTTTGGACATTAAAAGATACTGTTGGTGTATTATCTTAACCATATACATTCAGGACACATATACAACTTAAATGATGATAAACAATATAGTCAGAATACTGTAAGAGAGCTGAAAAGTAGATCAAACATGCGCTTCCATAATTTACAAACTAAAATAGCAAGAAATTAACCTTTTTTTAGTGGCCTGGCTTGGCAATTAAAAATAAATTTTGGTGGGCCAGGAATTAAAGATATACTTTGGTTCTTCCCAAAATTTCATAATTGTGAGGTTTTTGGTTGGGTTTGAAGCCATTTAAAAAAACTTTGAAATAAGAATCATTCCCTTTCAAATGATCGCATAGGTGTGGAATTTGATTTCAAAATAATTTTCTAAAAAAGGGGCGGGCCACAAGAAATATAAGTTTGGGAGCCCATCTCCTTACTTGAGGGGAACAGGGTTTGAGGGACTTTGCAGGAGACTCTATGAAAATAGGATTTCATCCCATCAGCAGGGCTCGACACTCGCACTGGCCCGGGGCCAGTGAAATTGCACTTCGGGCCAGCAAAAATGTATAAAAGTAATTCTTTGGTGGCCCGATCGGTCAAGCAGATTTTTTAACCCAACATTGACAAATTGAACAATCTTGTTTTCTTCCATGTCATACTTCTTCTATAATCACATGTTTGATCAAGAAGAGTGATATTTTGAAAAGTAAAAGTTTACTCATGAAATATCATTTTCGGGCCAGTAAATTTTTCTTTCGGGCCACCAGAAAAGTGGAAGAAATTATTTCACTGGCCCGACCGGGCCACTGACAAAAAATGTAAGTGTGGAGCCCTGCCATCAGTCAATATCCCTGATTATTGAAAGATTATATTGTTATCAAGTATGCATTTAATAGATATCTCCCTAATTTCTGATGAAATTTCCCTACATCTTCCTGGCACATGGCACTGCATGCGCCTGTTGTGCGCGACACCGATGTTCAAATTAATAGTGGGACACCAACCAAGCCAATCCCTTTAATAATTCAATATGCAATACATGTCCATGGAGTATACCTGTACCGTACATGATATCACATCCAATTATGTTTATCAGCGTTTGACCTTTCCATGCTGATGGTCCATTCAGTTTGACCAATTACTCAAAATAATTGGAAGGCTATTATCACTCTTGTATCTTTTCGGTCGGTGATGTTGTAACTTGTTTTTAACTGGGTATCTTATAGACTTCAATGATAGGGCAACTTTCAAGTTATTGTTGTACATATAGTACATTGGGGGTCATACCTATGTGGTAATACAAAAAGTTAATTGTGTTAAATGAAGAGATCAATAAGTACAATGTATCTAGCTTTATACAGTGCTGTATACACATCACCATCAATCAATAATAATAATGGCATTGGATGTGCATGACGAGTAGATGTAGGCCACACACAAAACAAATATGTAAAGGGATACAAGTAAACTTATTATTATTATCACAAATTCATGATTGTAAGAGATAAAGGTAATCTGTAGGTAGAAGGGATAATAGACAATAGAACCAATGTTGTCCTTGTGAACTTTGCATGTGAAATTATCGTGTAAAGAAGAATAATGTTATTTCTACAACACATCTGGCATTTTCCAAACATAGTCCTAGTTGGGCAGGGTGCTGTACAATGAAACATAAGCCCTTGCTTGATTGCTCGGACAGGGCAAGTGAAAGTCAGGTTGGGGCACCATTGGGCAAGTATTTTATGAAGACAAAACAAGAAAAGGAGTTGCCCATATTGGTCAACATAAAGTATGGGCAAGTGCTTTTCGAGTGCTTTTCCCCGATGAATCTAGTGAGGCTAATGGGCCGGTATTAAAAAAAAATTCATATAGCATTATGTCCATGCGACAGGTGAAAGACAACTATGCGACCTGGTGGATGGACTTGCTCGATTGCTTGGGGCAAGTCCCAGGGCAAGTCATTTTTAGCCAGGGGCAAGTCATTTTTTTAGTATTTTGGGAGAAACAAAAAACAAATAGTTACCAGCATCGAATGCTGTAAGAAAAATTGACAAAATTATTGGACAAGTATACGGACAAGTGAAATTCTCTCATCTGGCAAGTGCTTGTAACATTTTGCCAGATTTAATTGCCCAAATGTTTTTTGTAATTTATATAGCGTCACACCCATGTGACACCCATGTGACAGATAGAAACTAAAGATCGCAGTCTGGTGGATACATCACATCATGTTTGTTTACATACATGTATGTGGCTCGAACTTCATTACAAAGGGGTTAATGATCTTGAGTTATATCTTCTAGACTAGAAGTCGTTACAAAGTCGTTACTTCGTAACAAAGGCGTTAATGATCTTGAGTTAAAGGGTACCACCACCCAAAAATAATATTCTTATTAAAGAAAGGTA
Organism: Echinarachnius parma; assembly: GCA_037951105.1. Classification (NCBI taxonomy): domain Eukaryota; kingdom Metazoa; phylum Echinodermata; class Echinoidea; order Clypeasteroida; family Echinarachniidae; genus Echinarachnius; species Echinarachnius parma. The sequence continues at coordinate 65,753 of JBAMJV010000897.1, read as the reverse complement.
ACATCTTTAGTATTCCATTCCATCAACAAGTTCACAAAAATAGGTTTCCAGAAAAAAAATATATAATTGGAAAACGCATCACCATTCTAAAGCATGCGTTCATGCGGTCTGAATTGCGAAGACTAATGTGTGCAGAGCGAACGAATCGCCCGGGAATCTATTGTCTACAAACGTACGCGTGAATAGCATTGGCGCACTCGCATATGGTTGGCCCGTATGGAACCAGGAAATAGTGGTTCCGTAAGTGGTGGAAATTAATTGCTTTGTTTATGAATTACACAACCCTTTGCAAAATGCTGGGTATCTATTTGATATCACAAAACGGTACCAAAACATATAATAATGTGTTGTTCTTTGCCTGGTGGTCCCCTTTAATTAATACATCTTCTAGACTTCTAGCTCTGCCGCAGTAACTGAACACCACTCTAATGTAGGTGCTCAGACTTAATTACTTCTTGTACGTGTGGTTCAAACTACATTGTGAAGAAGTTAATGGAATTGATTGAAGATTTACATCTCTTAATATTTCACACATTCACAGGTGTCAACACGGACCAACACGAGACCCCAGTGTTCAGTCAAAACAGATGATAGTGGTTTTAAAAACATTGATCATTTCTGTTATGAGTGATAAGTGATACTTAATGGCAAAGAGGAAATATAGGAGCAGGGTCCTGTTGCAGAAAGAGATACAATCAATTGTAAGTTACAGTTAATTGTAAGTCAGATCATGTGTTCTACATGCGCAAATCTGATTGGTTGAAACGCGAAAATTTGCTGACTTACAATCAATTGTAACTTACAATCGATTGTATCTCGTTATGCCTAGAACTAGAAGTGAGAGGAATTATCGCTTAATCAGAAACAGCAAGGGACAATTACAGCGTTTCATTTTCCTTTAAATGTAGGTGATCAGACTATTACTTTATGTATGTTTGTAACATACATTAATGTGGCTCAGCCTTCATTACAATGGGGTTACTGAACTTTGACTGGAGACCTGCATCTCCTAGACATGTCGCTGGGCCACAGTAACTAAACACCACACTAACTAACGTAGGCATTCAGACTATCACATTACATGACACAGAGAAGACACAAACAAAACCTAATCTGTTTGCCGTGAAATTGTCACAAATATTTCACTGATATATTGTAGATAAAAACTCTTAATACATAATATGCCCAGGACTTACTGCCCATCCAACTATTATTTTGTATTCATATATAAAAAAATGGCAATGAGGTACTTATAAATCCGTCGTAGAACTAGAAGCCCCGGGAAGATTTGGGTCCGGTGTAGCGGGCATCCCCTTCTGATAACGTCAGAAGGATTCAAGTGCCATTACTGAAATGTGAAGTGGTCATTAGACATGTGTCATGAATTATGCCGACTAACTTTCACATACTACATGTACGTATGCAACGATGATGTCAAAAATATTTATCCTAAAGCAAAACAAAAAAGTAAACAGGGACAAAAATGTTTAAAACTTAAATTTGCGTCATTAGGAATCCCTAACATGTAAATGTGCAGATCGAATCATCAAAATGCACTCTAGTTCATTTTGATTTCATACTAGTGTAAGGTTCACAAGGTTATTATAATTTTGTAAAGGCATAAAATGGTTTATAAATCAGTCTTACATCAACAGTCGTCATTTGATTGATCATGCAAACTATTAATTCTTCAAAATTGGACATAAATTGTGTGGGGAATGCTCAACCTTTTGTAAGATTTCTTGTATTGTGAATGGTCAAGTACAGTACTCGGTGGACAATGAATTTTAACTTATTTAAATGTATTTTGTTATATAAATTTAAATGTTATGCTAATCCCTTTAAGGTGCATTTCCCCGATAGAAAGGAGGTTGGGGTGGGGGGGGGGGGGGGTTGAGGAGAGGATCCACTTGGGTAAGAGGGCTCTCCAGGCTCCAGAGAAACAAAATACATGTATTTACAATGTAACTCTAGGAAATAGTAAGGAAAACATTCAATACCCCTATTAAAAACTGTCCCTTAAAAAGTGGCAGAGTGGCAAATTGGAAAAATTCAATATATGGGGATAAGGATTGGCTAAAATATCATGCATTTTTTTTATCAAAAAAGGTTAAATTTCTTTAAATAATCAGAAAATAATGTAAATGTTGAAATTAGAAATGAGATGTTTTTATGAACACTTTCTCTTACTGAAGGTTCCAGCCACCTCTTGACCACGGTTTGTACAGATCTATATAATTAGTCTGCAATACCACAAATATAGTGTCCCTTTAAGATGCCGGTATCTCGACAGCCAAGCGACCGCCTAAATGTCAGCTGCCTATCATAGTCAGTGAGATGTCAACTTGCCCTTTTACCCCATGACATGTTATGGCAGGGACTGTACAGTCTGTAGGGGTGGCGTGCAGTTGATAACCGTATTATCGTTGGGCTAGTAGGTAAATGTGCATGGATGCGGATAGAGAAATGTATGAGTTTTAATGAAAATGTTAATTGATGCAGAATTATGCTGGAATATTATGATCTTGGGATAAAATGGTAATTCCAAAAGTGGAGATGTCGATCAGCTTGACATTTTACCATCTTTTAGGCAAGCATACACACTAACTTTTTTTTCTGCTGGCCTGTTTGGGCAAGTAATATCAGAAATGATCAAATTTGACTTGCCAAAATCAGAAAAATTACTTTCCTGCTTACTTCTAGATCAGATTTACATGTAAGGAATTACATTCTAGGCTCACAGTTGTACATAAATGTCAGTCGCATGATCGGGCAACCTAACTAGGCCATTTTTAAAATTTACTTACCCAAACATTAATTTTTGATTACCACCAGCAATTGGGGCAACTGCCATAGGAAGTTAAATGTACAATGCAGGATTTAATTTTTAATTTTATGGGGCTACTTTTCCAATCTGATGGATATCCAGAAAATGTTCACATAATATGGTAATTTTATGGGCTACCTACTGATTTCAGGGGGCTATTTTGAAAATTATGGGGCATCAAAAGTCACTAGGGGTGGCGTGCATTTGATCAACTTCAATATGGTTGTAAGTGCATCCATGGACCTGCGATGAATGGGCAAAGGATAAGGGATGATTGATGGGTATGGCAATTTTTTAATTTCATACTTTTCATGGGGATCTTTAAAAAATTAATAAATTATAAAGTGGTAAGTGTAGCATGGTCTAACAAGGAGGGGGAGGGGAGGGTAACATAGAAAGGCTACTGAGGGGGTGGGGGGGGTGAGTAATATCCATTGGCTAACAAGGGGGAGGGAGACTGCTTCTAGTTTTTGTGGGGGGGGGGGGACACTTGAAGTTAATTGCCAAATTTGATGTTGTGAGAATTGAAAGAACATCACAACACTCCAGGAGAGCTGCAGCCGCAATAGACCATCCACACTCCCCCCCCCCCCCCCCCCCCCTCCAGCCCTCAATAGACCGTCCAACCCTCCCCCACAGCTCCCTACCGTCTTTTCTCTTATTTCAATAACAGTGGTAGCACATTAGCACAGAATCGAACAACAGCATCTATAGGTAATTGTGTACAAATTGTTTGTGGGAGGGAGTATGACGATCTAATCACATAGAAAGGCCAAAGGGTTTCTATCGTTGCAATATTTCAATCTAGATCGGTGACGTGAATGTGATCATGACGTTTGAAGAGTTGACGAGTTTAGATGGCTGTTTTTATCACAGGAAATACGTGGCTACATCTGTAAAATGTGTAAAGGACAAAGGTGTTTTTCAGAACTATTTCCCAATTTATCAATTGATGACGTGAATGCAGCCATTACATTGAATTTTTATTACATGTGATAAATCATGCTTTATAGTTGTTACAAATTTCATTAAACCATAATAGTCCATATGAGGGTCTTTCAAATTCAGCCCTGAGCTTATAGTTATAGCTGTTGATATACTGAGTGTGAATAGCCTTTCAGTGGGCAAGAACGTCATTAATCGCCATTTCATAATTCAAGCCAAAATAGCTCTATCATTGACGTATATTTATTGAATGTATAATGAGCCAGATAAAGTTATCGATCTCCATCTCCATCTCTCTTGTTAATTTTTTTTATTCAGTAGTTCAATTGGTTTTAAAGGTCAATCAAACTTGGAACAGACTTTTATTTGTGTGTATTATACATCACCAGTAGTCAGAACTCAGAACAATGACTATACTCAAGTATTATTGGAATCTCGCCAGCTTTCTTGTTGGTTTTAACCATTATGGTGCCTTTGTGGTACAGTAAAAACAAGATTTTCAAAATTCTACTGGCCCAAAACTTGAATCTGGTGGCCCCAAACAAATAAAGACCTAAACAAATTATTTTAGATTTGATTGCCCTTTCGGGCAAATAGAATTAATCATCAATGAAATTTGGTGGCCCGAAGATTATTTTTAGTTGGCCTGGGACAGCAGGCCTGTGCTTATTTTGAGTAAATATTGTTCTACCCGTTTTGTAAAGATATTTTCATGAGATTGTTGTTGAAAAGTGGAAAGTTACCCAACTTTTATATTCACAAGCTACCTGTAAACCCACCAGTGAATAGCATCCAAACTGTCTGAGAATAATCAGGAAGCGCATTAACCCCTTGACTACGGGAACCGAGTGGGCTTTGTACAAAATCTATGGGGATTTCAGAATCTCGAAGGGAACAAGTTAATAGCATGACGCAATTTTTCTATTCTTTAATTTCTGTAAAGATATTTCCCTGAAATGTTGCTAAGAAGTTATAAAACTCTGAGGACCATGATACACGAGCTACCTGTAATCCCCCTACTAAATAGCATATATGTACAGTCAAACCTGTCTTAGTGGCCACCTGTCTAAAAACAGCCACCAGGCGTGAACCCTGAAGAGAAAAACAGTGTCATAGAACCTGTCTAGATATCAAATGGCCACTGTTCTTGTTTCCCTTGAAGGGTCACTATACACAGGTTTGACTGTATAGCATCTGCCTCTCTCTGAGGATAATCAGGAAGAGCATTAATTAGCATGATGCCATTTTCTATTCTTTAATTTCTGTGAAGATATTTTCATTAGGTCCTTGCTAAGAAGTTATACAATTCTTTTAGGACCATGATACACGAGCTACCTGTAACCCACCTGCAGAATAGCATATATCTGCCTGTCTGAGGATAATCAGGAAGTGCATTAGCATGACGCCATTTTCATTACCTGCGGAAGAGTGGAGAAAATGGATTCTCACTACCTCAGTTGACGTTCTATTCTCGGGGTGAGGTTGATGGATCAAGAGAGATTGTTTGAGCGCCGCAAATAGAAGCTGCCGTCCTAGAAAAAAAAAACCACTCGCAATTAAGGAGAAATGCGTCCGCATCCGGATTATTAAGTAGCGAGAAGGTGGAGAAAAGAGGAGCTTCATCGTATGATGTCATTGGTGGGAGGAAAGATGGAATTGCGGAGAATTGGTGGAATTGGGAGGCAGATTTATTTCCCACTTCACATGCAAACAGCTGCATTTACACCATTTCGGAATCGAATGAAAGAAAGTCTCATTTCAGTCTGAAATATTGCCCTATTTACCATCATTTGACTTATTACCGTTTTCAAGGTAACTGGTTGGCCCCACTTTCATTAAAATCATGAGAGTCGATAATGTTGCTTGGATGATCATTATTTTTGTTGATCATTTTTGTTTTAAAATTACATTACTTAACTACCTTGTACTCTGGACTGGTGTAAGATCGTTTCCCATAAATACACATTTTAAAATATTCAAATTTTCTCAAAGTGAACCACTTCATATACGGTCATTAAATTTGGGTGTGATAAGGATAAAGCCTGTGTGGAAGGAAAACGGAAGTGGTCGAGTTGTGGTAAAAATACTACCCAATTCCATATAATCAATTAGCCAGATCTATAATCCACCTCCTACCCAACCACCCACACACACACATGCATACCAAATACTGGTAGTAGAAGCTATCCCAAATCCTTGTCATCAGATGTCATCAATATTAAATGTTGCTGTGGTATTAACTTTGGTTTAAAGAGGGTGAAATTTGATTACGGTAGTTGTTTGATTAATTGATTGATTGATTTATGGATTGTAATTTGTTGATTTATGCTTTTTTCCACAACTGCTGTGCTGAAAGTTCTATTTTATTCCTTCTGTTTTGCTCAAACGGGCAATTATTATCAAGTTTATTGTGTATATAGTATTTCAGTTATCAAGATTGATTATTATTGTTTCTCTTTTACCATTACAGGGGGGCAACAATGCCGGTCACACGGTTGTCGTAGGGACCAAGGAGTACTTCTTCCATCTTCTGCCGAGTGGCATCATTCATGCAGATACTACTTCAGTTATAGGTATGTCACTATTAAATTGCATCTCATATTAAGATTGTTATTATTTATTCGGCATTTCATTCAACAAAGAGTATGAGGATGAACATTGATGTTGCATTCCAATAAAAAAAAGCACCCCTGGTATTAAATAGAATCCTCAAGTTTGCCTAGCAGGGAAAAAAGAAATCTTCAATTACTATAACCCTTCTGTTGACTTTGGTGGTCCCTCTCACATATCCCTAAGTTGATTTCTTATCCTTCAGCATACCTGCCAACTATTACGATTTTGGCGTAATCATTACGATTTATTGTTTTAAATTCCGCCTTACCATTTTGTGTCACAAAATTACGATTATAAAAAATAAAAAAAAAAATTAATCCTCTCTGCTTGCTGGTAATGATAAAAATGTTTACCCAGAGCCTGATTTAGTATGTGTCATGCTAAATGGAATCCTCTTACTCCAGATTCTTATTAATAGGGTTAAAAATCTCACCACAGAATGCAACAGATTGCACAAATCTGAACCCCAAAATTGAAAAATCTCCCAACCGTGAGAGGGGGGACACCCCCTCCCACACCCTCCCCCCGCTCAGTCCCTTCACTCCCTCGCAGTAATTCTCGAAAGTTTTTCAGTGTTTTTTTATGAACAGTACTTTTCATGTCTAACTATGACACAAAAATTACCCATAAACTTGTGTTGAATTTTAGGGGAAATGATCCCTAAAATAGGCTCAGATTGCACCAGAGAGCATCTGGGACCCCAGAGCTTCCAGGGCCCTAAAGCGGGCCCTGGACCCCTGCTAAAAGGACTTCGCACTTCGCGCCAAGGCTAATTTTGAGCACTGCTATTACTCCTTTGCATTTTCACAACTCATTTCCTTCTTCTTGTATAGGAAATGGCCTGGTCGTGCATTTACCGGGACTATTTGACGAAGCCGAGCAGGCTCGGCAGAAAGGTTTGAACGGCTGGAACGAGAGGCTACGCATCTCAGACAGGGCTCATCTCGGTAAGTACTTTTTAAGTAGATAACATCCAATGAAAACTTACAGCTTCTGGCGATTACCTCCAAAACACCCAAAAGAGCATACCAAAGTATGATTTTTCATAGAGTTTATTCCCCAGAAAATAAACATTGTTTACCTCCACTAAAATCCTCAGGACTGGTGGTAGGCTACTGGTGTTATTTAAATCACCAAACTGATGAAAAATTGCTTTTATTAAAAACAAAGAAATAAAGATAATACACTTTTAAGCCATTTGTCCAATCGGGCCAGTTGAATAATTTCCTCAATATTTGATGGCCCAAAACAAAAACTGACTGTTTTTCCCCTAATTTTGTTTGCAGTGTTTGATCTTCACCAACAAGTGGACGGCTTGCAAGAGGAAGAGAAGTCAAAGCAAAAATCGAGGTAAGAGAATTTTGATTTTTGTTTTTGTTTTTGTTTTGTTTGTTTGTTCACCTTTAATATTTGTGTTTATTTACATATATATTGTTCTAGATATAAACAATACACAAAGCTTTTTCCATGTGTGTTTGAAAATGACAATTAGCAAATTAATAACTCAAAGCTATAAATAACTGACTATCTTGGTTTAAAGTTGTTTTTGTTCACATTAAAGGAATGATATTGCCAGTATGTTTTTTAAATGCCTGCAGAAACAGCTTTACAAGCTAGACGTAGAACTGTAACTACTAACAGTACAGGAAATATTCTTGTTTCTATTTGTACTTTATCCACTAAAATACTAAGTAAAATTACTTTTTATAGCACATTATCAATGAAAAATTACAACAGCACAATGTCTTCATTATAAGAAAGTATGAAACAGTGGACAAAATAGATGGGGGAGGGGGGGGGGGGTTGGGGCGAATCCCCCCCCTCCCCCGAAATGTCAAAATGAGCCCCTGTATATTTGCATAGAATGCAATTCAAAAATAAATTTTAGAGCATTATTTTAAAGTTCGAAAAGTAGTCCTCGTCATTTTTTTTCTTCCTGGTATGAAATCATGAGGTTATTTGGTAACGAGCACATTTCTTGGCAACAATATTACCATTTTGGGAGATAACCTAGATACTACAGTCTCACTAATATTTACAGTTGGTTGTTTGCTCTGTAGTAAGATCATTATAAGGACATCACACATTTCCCATGACATGAATGGACTAATCCAGACGTTTCCTACGACAATAGAATAGTCCAGCGTTTAGTCATGAGTCCTTGAGTTTACCAACTGATAACGAAGTTCGTGATAACGAGGTTCGTGAGAGCTTTGGTTAAAGTAAACTAAACTAAAAAGCTGATTACATGTAAATGTACATTGTTTACTCAATGATATTAGCATGCACAAGAATCTGTATCAATACACTGTACAAGTAGATTTGTGACCGGATATGGCAAAACCCTGCACTTGTCACTAAAAATCAAAATGTAGATTGTCATACCATTAGAAAGGCCTCATCACAAGCTTTCATTTGATGCTTTGTTCTAAAAAAATTGGACAATAATTGGCAAAGATATGTTTGTTTCAATTTTACAAATATATATGTCTTTTGCACATATTTTGTGAACTTAAAATGCCCTTTTCTTCAAAACATGAATTACCGACAAGTGCAGGGTTTTGCTATATCCAGTCACATTTCTTACGCGAAGCCAACATGATTTCATGACTTGCGCAACGGTGTTGCGAGGGCAGAACTAAACTACTAGAACTAGGGCAAGGGGTTAGGATGGGAGCGGGAGTAGTGTGAACCAAAGATATTCACATGATTTTAGGGATTTCTTTCTTTTTTTTCTCTCTCACTAGGCAGGGAGTAAATAATTGCTCTTCAATATTCTCTAATTTTTTAGTCACCTTGACAAAATTGCAGTTCTGATGCCACACGGCTAGCATGAAATAATTTCAGTCTGCCGAGTGGTGTAATCCAATACATGTATTAATATTGTATGAATGTATCATTGAATATGATGTTTGGATACATCAATTTTAGTTTTATAACATGTACTTTTAATAGGCAATAAATAAAGCTAGTTAGTTATTCAAAATACATCCTGATAGGCCAATAAATGGTTCACAGCAGAAAGTATTGTACACTAGCTGCCTCGGCGCTTCGCGCCTCGGCAGCTAGAATCGGCGCTCCGCGCCTCATTATTGAAAAATGAAATTAAAAAAAATTAAAAATAATAATAATAATAAATGTAAAAAAAAAAATTTTAAATAAAAAAAAAAAAAAATTTAAAAACAATTATTTATAAAATGATAGTAATGGTTGCCATCATCATCACCAATTCCACCACTACCATTACTACCATCTTCATCATCATCATCATCATTGTTATCATCACCTTTATCCTCAGCAGTATTGATTATTGCCTTCTTCAATACCACCACCACTATTAATTCATTATATCCATCATCCCATCATTACTACACCACTATCGTGTTATCATTTTACCTAGAGCTGAGTCAAATCGAATGGCTATTCGATATCCGACCGTGAAGGTCGGATACCGAATACAAATTTTTGGATACGAATATCCGGAAAAAAAAAAAGAAAAAGAAAAAAAATTCGATAGATTCGATCAGAAAATGGCACATTGAACCCTGCTTATCTATTGCTAAAGTTAAAAGTTAAGGTATTTACATAAATTACAAATTAAACAAAACAAATAATAAACCAAAGCCTTGGTAAGAGGATTGTATAGTGAGTGCCAAATTTAGAAGAATCTATGATGAGATATCAAAGTATTTCATCTTGACAGCAGTTTGTACACTAACATCACACTGTACTGCCGATTTCTAATTGAAAAAAACTGACAGAATATTTATTTTAAAAAATGATGAAAAAAAAACAAAACTAATTTTACCATATTTATTACTATTACTTTATTTTCTTCTGAATTAGCACCTGCTTTTTCGTTGATATAACTTTTTCGTATCATCATTAATGTATTTTGATCACCATAATCATATTATCATGTACACCTTCACCACAACCACCATTTTACTGTGTCGTCAAAACCATAATGTTCATTATCATTGATCATTGCCATCATCACCTTCTTTTTTATAGATCATTACCACTATCGCCATCATCAGCTTTTTGTTCAAATTCAGTTCATTCTGATCGGTCATTGCATTCATCACTACTACTACCAACATCATTGTTACCACCATCATTAACACTACACCATCATTTTTACCATTATTAACATAATAACTATTATCTCATCACCAGCACAATCACATCGTTGTTTTTATTTTCATTTTATTCATATCAATAATGTATTTATCATTCATCATGTTTACTCTTACCACCACCATCATTATTGTTGTTGCATTAATTTTCATCTTCATCATTATTGATAATTGCTATTATCCCACCATTAACATTATCATCATTATGATCATCACTACCAACACTATGTCTGCATCATCATTTTCGTCATCATTAAATATTGTATCATTGCCACCACCACCACATCATTCTTACCACTATTATCAACACACCATCATTATTACAACCATCATTTTTAGCACCATCTTATTTATTGGTATTTTTATCACTATACCTTCAACATCATCATCATTATCACCTCTACCACCTGTATCATTATCATTATCATCAATATGGCTGAAATATCAACAAATGCATTTGATCTTATAATTATTTGGGGCCCAAATAATTAGATGTTTTAAAAAAAATTTAAACATAATGCTTGCACTTTTTCAAAAATCTTCGAAATCGTTTTTTAATTATTTGTTGATGATTTTTCCAATTAAATATTATTTCAATCAAACATGTCATGCATAATTTTGAATTGAAATGGTTAAAACTGATGACATTTCAGAAGTGCCCTCTTGTGTTCAAAATGGCTCTTTTTGAATGATAACATGCTTTTTACTAAAGTCATTTTGCGATTTTGTAACGTGCAGATTTTTAGCGTATACATATATGCACATGCCCATACATAAATACACATGCAAACATACGCATAGATACACAGAAGCATGCACTCACACAAATACATATGCATGCACATACCCATACAAAAGCGACACAAATGCACACCTACATAAATATACATTTCCATACACATTACACACACATATGCATGGACACACATACAGTAGGCCTACATACCTGCATACATCATACATGTAGGCCTACACACAAACACATACGCATAGACATGTATTCATACATGAATCACACGTTATGCGCCTATTATTCGTTTTGAGAAAGGATAATATTACAGATATTATTACAGTGAAACTTCATTATAATGGACATCTCGTGTCCAATGATTTTACCTTGTTAAATCAGATATATTGCTGTATCAGGGCCTTAACAAAATAAAATACATAGGAGATGGACATGTATAATATCCTTGCTATGTTACAACAGATTTTGTGATAATGAGGTTCCACTGTATTTATATGCAAAACACTCACACAGCCACAACATACACAGATATGCTTAAATGTATACATACAAACACGCAAATCGCACACATATACGCACACACAAACATACACAAATGTATAAATGCATACACATGCAAACGTAAACTGATCAATACATACTTTCACATACGCAGACTTTCATACATTAAGTATCACATACAAACATGCGCAAATGTATACATACTTGCACACACATATATAATAATAATTGTACACACATTTAATTAAATGCACATACGCATACACATTACACATGACATAAACTTACACATACATGTACCCACATATGCATACAGATCGATACAGGCATACAACACTTACGCATACCTATAAACGCATTATGAAAACATGTACAAAGCAAGTGTAATGTAATGATTTATCATTTTATTTTATGCTCCTTTTTCAGCCATATTACTTTCATTTACCATGGAATTCAATTTTCATACATCATTCAGTGGACTTATTAGAAATTCACATTTTATCAACCCTTTGATAGATTTTTACATAATATGAACAAAGTTACTAGATCCCTTTAACCCTTACCAGGCCAGGGGGTGGAATGCACCCCCCCCCCCCCCCTCCCTTGACTGACGTTTAGCGTGATAATTCCGCAACGCGCGCAGGTATTGCCGCATGATTTTTTTCATTGAAGTCTTACGCAACTTTTGAGACCAAATTTGCGACATCTGGGTATACTGTTCCGAAGGCACATACAATTTTGTGGTGAATTTAGACCCATAAATCGCTCATTTTCGTGATTTGTGTACAAATCCTATTTTTTTAATATAATTTTTGCTGAAATACACAAAACCTTCATTATTTTTCATTCTAATCACTGCATTAATTTAATTTTGGGCTAAAAATGGTTGGAAAATGGTCATAATTTATTCCATTGAAAAAAACATTAGATAACATGAGTTACAAAAAATAACAAAAAAATACATAAGAAATTTCAAAAACAAAGATATTTCAAAAACAAGGAAATACATTAGGAAAATTTTGCTGTCACAATTCTAAATTTTGAAAACCTTTTAATTAAGTCATAAAGAATATTCATGCACAAAATTAGCATATATTGTGCAATATTTAGTGATTTAAAGACAAAAAGGGGATTTTTGCATAAATTTGCATAATCAATTAACAATTGATTCTTCAAAAAATAACAAAAATATAACGGCGGCTGAGATCTCACCTCCAGATCTCCCACCTGGCTATATAGCCAAAATACCCCGGCGTGGTGATAAGGGGTAAACAAAATGTGAGTAAAAATCAATTAATATAAACCTAAGGAAAGCTTCCCCAATCAAAATGAAAGTGTGACTGTAGGTAAAGCATATTTGTATTCATTGTCAAAGTAATAATGGATGAAAACATTATTTGTGGGTTGGTAGACCTACACTTCAGTAAGAAGATACAGAGATCAGTATACAAGGATAAAGAGCATACATTGCACTTTTTTAGACCTATGTTGTTACTCTACCTGCTTTAGTAATTTGTTAATGATTTGTATAATTGCGTAGATCGCTATAATTTAGGAAAATCCTTAAATTGGCAACACATTGTGATATTTTAAAAACAGATTTCGGCAATCAAATTGGTAACTTTGCAGCAAAGTCATTTCATATTTGTCTTAAATTGTTATCACTAAATATTTTCCACTTACTTTCATATTAGGAGTTGCCAATTTGTAGAGGAAAATAATGATAAATTTGGCCTTAAAATAGCTCTTGTCCTTAATGAGATAGTGATAATAATAATAATAATAATATATACCATTTATAGAGCGCTATATACTGTATCTAGGTGCTCTATTTATAGGCACATGATTACTTTAGGTCATCAGGTACAGTTAAAACTTAAAACCTGCACAATTACTTGCGCACCATCTCAAATCTCAGGGGAGTTGGACTACCTTAAATAAACAAAACTAATTTGTATCATTAGAAATTTAGAATTACAACATACTGCATAAATGCACAAAGAATCAACAGTGTTGAATTACAACTGAATCTACAAGTCATTGACAACAGAACAACATATCACACATAAAACAAATGTGTGTACAGGGCTCGACATTAGCAATTGCCTTGTTGCCCGGGCAAGTCAAAATTGATGTCGGCCAAGTCAAATTTGGTAAATGGTTTAGTTTGGTTGCTTGATCGGGCAACTAAATAATTGATGAACTATGACTATAAGAAAACACTCTAAATCTCATCTAGAAATAAGTGGGCAAGTCAATTTTCTGTTTTGGGCAAGAACAATTTTAAAATCCATGATTTCACTTGCCCGAACGGGCCAGAAGAGAAACAAGTTAGCGCGGAGCTTTGAATAACACACTTTTGATCTATTAGCAAGAATGGAATTTTACATAATGTACTTGGAAGAAGACTATAATTCAATGCTACATGAAAATCTGGTTTTGCAATATAAATATGCACTTGTTTTGTGTATAAAATCTAGACCAGAATGTCTACATAATAATACAACTAATAATATATTACATTTAATATATTTACATGTACGTACAAATGATTTACCAGAGTGGAATATGATCAATTAAAGTAAAGTGACTGCAGCCAAACCAGCACATAAAGACCACCATAATAATTATGTAGACAGAAAAGGCAGTATTTTTAGCAGGAGGTTTCTGTACTGTTTCCATTTTGTGGTTTGAAATAAAGACAACTGTGAAGCAGTGATGCCTGTGGTTAGCGGGCAAGTATGTATGGTATTGGTAGCTTATTAAATGATCAATGATGAATCTACAGCCATTTCAACTTTGAATACAAAACAACTAATTCATAAATACAATTGATATTAATTTTCCCTAAAAACCATGTTTTCAAACTGACCTGCTTTTTAAAATTTGCATTACCAAAAGAAAAATCAAAAGCACTTTTATATCGCTTTGCATTTTTCTGTGAGCAACACTATTATTCATAAATAAAATCACTGACATTTGCTTTGCTATGCATATTTCTTACATATGAGATTTTAAAAAATGTAATGCAACTATAATATTTGTTATAATTCTCAAAAGTTTATCGTTCATGAATTAATATGTACTTATTATTTAACATCCTGATTATTTATTACCTATTTACCTTTAACCCTAAAAGGGCCGGGTTATGATGTCTTTCTACAGCATGGGGGGGGGGGGTGCATGGTCATTATGCCCCCTTAAGATCTTTGTCTCATCGCCGCGAAAATGTGCACAGATGTCAAGTAAGGTGCATTTAGAAGTAATCAGAAAAATCACAGGGGGAGGGGGGGGGGGGGGCATAATGGGCAAAGGCCTCTAGGCTTCTTAGAATTAAGTCCATAATTTAGCATTTTTAAAAGTTAATCTTAATGAAAACACCTATATGGAATTATTCCACCTGTTTTTCTGGAATTCAAGAAATAACTACAACTTCTTTTTTAAAATTTTGACTTCAAGGAAACTGACAAAATGAAGATCAAATTCCTTTTAAAGAGTTTATATCAATGCAAAGTTTGACTTTTTTTTTTTTTTTTGACGTTTGACTACTCTGTCTCTCATATATTGTGGGAGAGCATAGTTTGAGGAAGTCCTATCTAGGATATAAGTGTATAGTCCCACAATAGTGCATTATAAATGCTCAATAAGTATCATCGATCCCAAAATGAGAAGTTCAAAGTAAAAAATTACCGACCTGTGCTACCGAGTGGCCCATGTATATTGTGCGGCTGGTTTCTAGCCGGCTTGCTCCAACACAGTAAGAACACCTTAAAGTTCCAACTTGGTATGGGGGTGCAGAGAATGACGTCGTGAAATTAGATAATTCAAACGAGGTGCATTTTTCTGACAAGGTTCAAGGTTATTATTTTTGTCATCATGTCTGGATCATTGCTAAAAATATGTATCCCTTTGAATATCTTGAAATGAGAAGAATTCTTTGCACACTTGGCAATGATCAAAGAACCGGATCTAATGGTGTAGTATTCTTGCCGTCATACTCAGAAATTGAATTGCATACTGGAATTTTAAATGTCCTTTTCGCATTTGCGACGTTCTCCCAGAAATCATGATCATCTGTAGAAATCGTGTGCAAAGAGGACAATTGAAGATGATCATCCAGGTTATAGCCTGTAGTGTAGTACGATGCAGAGCAGAGGTTTTGTCTCCCAAAATGTATTTGAATGGTCTTTTCATTAAGAACTCACATAATGTGCTTCACTTCTCGATCAGCACTATGCTGAAGAACCTTCCGTGCAGGTATGGATGAACATGTAACATGTTACATGTCCCATGTAACTGTAATTTCTTCACGCCCTGTCTGGAAATTCCTTTCTTTGCTCAACTGACCAGTGTAAACAGATTTGCATATCTGAGGAAATGTTGCAATGTAAAGTTGCTCGCTGGTTCCGTCATCAACAGACTGCAATGTCGTGTCAGATTCTGTATTCCACCAAGCCTGTGGAGGAGTATGGAATTGCAGCGCCCAGCGGTGTTAGCCTGTACAACTACTGTGTTACACGATGGGATGGGCATATCTGCAAAAAGAAATAAATAGATTTCTGTTTCAGTCCAGATTGAGCTCTATTGGATTACAAATTATAAGATAGTACAATAGATTATCATGGAAAGAAGTTTATTGAGGATGACAAACCTCAACCTTGGCCATACAAACCAATCAATTTTGAAAAGAGGTTGAGGTGGGGTCCAATGCAGGAATTATTATTTTTTTTTTTTTACGGGGTTACTTTTTCAATCTGATATCTTATCACAAGATATTTAATATAACACCATGGTAATTTTAGGGGCTACCTACTAAATTTTGGGGGCTATTTAAAAGATTAGGCAGCAATATCCTGGGGGGGGGGGCACTTGTTCATATTATATCTACGTACAGAATCGCATTGCGTCAGTGCCTTTTTTTGGCGCGGCTACTACACTAATGCAGTGTACATTGATTACGCCATCACATAGCGCCATACCTGTTCTTCTGTCATGTGTAAAATACTCTGCATGTTACACATGACAAACTACATGGTACTATTGTTCTATTTAATATCGGTAGCGTCGGTCGTAACCATTAATAACCCCGTCAAAGTGAATGCACAAACACCCCTTGTACACTGCATGCCACACCAAGCGAAAAAAAATATACACTTGCGCATGCGATTCTGTATGTAGATATGATATGCACGAACAGTATATAGGCGAGAACGTTACTGCAACATACATGCAGTTAGAGCGCAGCATAAATTTCTATTGCATAAAACACACTTGGGCAATTCCACGGTAACTGACGTTACAATACAAATTCAATGTAGGACAGTAGGATATGTACAAATTTGTTTTCATTGACATTGTACTTTATATTGTAGTTAAGTAAATAAAGATACATGTTCCTGCCGGCTGCCGGTTATAATTTGAGTATTTGAATGATACAGGTAAGGTATTACAGGTCAGTTACAACTTACAGCACTACCTGCCGGTTATAATTTGAGTATTTGAATGATACAGGTAAGCCTCATAAGGTATTACTACAGAATAACAGCGAGAAAAATGTGACGTTAACTGACATCGCACTGTTTCTGAATAGACCCTAAAAGGCCTAAATGGCGTATCGCACTATTTCTGTATGGACCCTGATGCCATGGCGTACCATTTTTTTTAATGAACCCTAATGGCGTATTGCACTTCTGAAATGGACAATAAATGGCGTATCGCACCTTTCCTGAAATTCATCATATTATTTTCAAATTGACCCTATTTCTCTCGGTGTCTCGCACTCACACTGCAAAAACAAAATGCTTCTACAAGAATCCCAGCACTTTATCCCCCACAGTGCAACCCGTATACAATAACTCGCCGGTATATACTCGAGTGCAGCCACGCACACTAACAAATCTATCTACATCAACGATCGACTCGACAAACTACGAAAACTACCACGGCTCATATGCCAGAACCCTCGGGGAAGAAATCGCCGCCGATCA
The DNA here is from genome assembly GCA_037951105.1 of Echinarachnius parma. Taxonomy (NCBI): domain Eukaryota; kingdom Metazoa; phylum Echinodermata; class Echinoidea; order Clypeasteroida; family Echinarachniidae; genus Echinarachnius; species Echinarachnius parma. The sequence continues at coordinate 47,993 of JBAMJV010000897.1, read as the reverse complement.
CACACCGAATGAGTAGCCTACGGGGGTAAGCACGCAAAATAAACTACAGCATACACACAAAAATCGTATAAATCACTTACCCATGATTATTGTAAAATGCAATCACCACCGTCACTTCTGGAATGGCCGTCTCTTATCATATTTCACCAGTATATCACCAAATAATGATATTTGTACGTGAAGCTCGAACATTTCTGAACACAACTGCACGATCCGACTCGACCCGAATTTTACACCGGGCCGAGATACACATTCTGTAATTATGTTTTTGTTTTACTGATAGTATAGCAATGTGTATCTCGGCCCGATGTCAAATCCACATAAATTTACCCACATTGTTTACGATTTTAAAAACATTTATCTACATTTACGCTACAAATTTGTTTCCGCTTTCAAGACTAATAACTTGCCTAGTACGTACATATTATTTGTTTTTTCCCCACACAACTATTACAGCGAGAAATTACACCGAACGGCAAACGAATTCCTCGCGGTGATAACGGCAATGCCAAAAAAACATGTCAGCGAGCAGTGGGGAAATTTACCCACGTTGTTTACGATTTAAAAAACATTGATTGAAATCTCAACTACGCATTTGTATTTAGTTTCTAAGCAATTAATTTTTCTGGCGGAAAACTATTTTTTATTTTTGACGTGAAATTTCTGGCGCACGAAAAAGCAGCGAACGACGAACGACGGCATCGGTGCTGACTGAAATTCGCACCTCCGCAACAGGACCAAAACCCTTCTCCAACTTTATATATTAAGATGAGTACTAGATAACAATATACAAGGTCCAATTGGTGATTTGGCATCACATAGCTTTACAGGCACATGTGCTTTGTACAGAGATACACAAGTACTTTATAATTTATAGCCTGAAATATAAAGTAACAAATTAAATATGATCTCTTCACACATGATTGCTTGGATTACAGTGCCTACTAGCTCATAATATTTTTAAATGACATACGATATATATTTATGTACTAGCTACTAGCACTAGCATAATGTTTAAAGCCAAGTCATATTTTATTTTAAATTAGCAACATTTGTGGATCTTTCTCAGTATATATCTACATGATCAAAAGTACTCTGACTCAGGCAGTGATAGAAGCTTTGATTTCAGAACAAAACTTAGTAGTCTATAGCCATAATTAGCCATTAGCTAGCAGACCAGTGACCAGTCTTCATTTCTAACCCTGGATATCTCAGTGCATTGCACCACAGATATATCTGGGTTCCAGTGCTGTGTAATACGTGGATTAGCAAAAGGTCACAGGTTACCACATCAAGCAATGGCTGTCACTTGAATTTAGCGCTAAAAGGGCTTAGTTGGAGCATGTATATACAGTATACTCATACATATAAACATACATGTGGTAAAGTCATTAATACACCGTTTCATTTATCATGAGGGTAAGAGACTGATAAGGGTTGTCATAATGAAAGTAAGGATGAAACCTAAAAGAAAATGATACAAGGGAAATTCAACATAAACAAGGCGAAAGGAAATATCAAACACAGAACAAAACAAAATCATGGTACGTTGTATGAATGTAAAATGAAAATGATATGGGAGGTGGTTCTTTCAAGGTTTGTTTCTAATGGTTTATTTATCTAAACCCCTCAAAAAAAGTTCGGAATCTCAAGTTTGATCGATTATATCTCTTTTCTTATGAACTCTTGTAGGTTATATTTGGTATCACTTTAAAGTTTGTATATCCCTCTTTAAAATGATACCACATTCGTAAGCATCACGAGTACGGGGTATGCGCAGTATATTTGAGAATGGGGGAAGGTCAGAAGTGAAATGTCGCAAAATGAGCCAACAAGCTTCAGTCGGAATGTCTGACTCTCATATCACTGTTTTTTCAAGTTCTAATTCTTTTGACGATGAATAATTAAACAAAGAAGAGATACTGTTTAATATGGTATCAGAAGAAAGCCTGTTCAATTATCTTTCCAATGACACCTCACTTGTAATGATTATGACAACCGGGTAGATACAGGGCAATTCCAAGCAAACGCCGTGACGGTCAGAGGGTGTTTCTCACAATGAAAGTCCAAATAACTAATAAAATCTAAATATCTAGAACCAACTTTTGATATGCATCTGTATTAAACCACTATCCTACCAATAATTTACAATAGGCAAGAAAACCAAAATTCCCAATAAATTATTAATTATGAATATCAATATCTGCCGTAACGCCGTGACGGCAAAAAGACATGGGTTTCTTACATGCTAAGAAACTAAGTAAACTCTGTGAACTACAGGAACATTTTGCACTTTTGTCACATTGATTCTTTGTACTAGACATCAAGCTAGAACATCCAAATAAAAATGTAGAAAAAATCCAATGCTCATAGTAAATATGATATCATAAATGTATCTATGCACTGTAACGCCGTGACTGTAACGCCGTGACCTCTGAATTGTACATGTTATATATATGGGAGATATTAAAGAGATGAATAATATGATATAATTTTAATGTAGGGATCCAGAATCAATAAAGAACTAGATGAATGGGTGATATAACCAAGATGCTATTAAATGATCATCCGCATGACACAAATTTGCAGCACAGCACCCTCTATTGATCAAAAAATCTTTTAGGACATAATTGAAATTCTTATCTATTTCAGAAGTTAGTTAATGGAACCATCAAATATTAAATCCAAAATACATACTTAAATGTAACAATGAAATATGAGACCTTTGTCATCTGACCTTTGACCTTGTTTCTCAAAATAACATACAAATGTTTAATTTTTGGTTTGCACAGTGCATATTTGCATGTGATTTGTTTCATGTAACATGATTTCAGAGTTAGTAAATGTTTGTTTTTGAATTGGTAATTATCCGAGTCACCTTTGACCTGTGCCCCAAACAGTTTCAGAAAATTGTCTTTTACCTACAGTACTCTTTCTAACATTAATTCTGGAACTTAATTGTGAGAACAAAAAACAACAACAATATTTTGACCTGTTGACCTATGACCTCCCATGACCCCATTCCCTAATCAGGTCATATACTTCACTGGACGCATACCAGTATTATTATCATGTTATCCTTCAAGGTTTCTCAAACTATCTATTTAATATAATATTTTGTATATTTGTTAGCTATGTGACCTTTGACCTTTGACCTCATGGACCAAAATCATATCCAATAACCCATACCTCTAAATACATGGATTGTACAAAGTTTGAACGAAATCCATCCAACGATTCTTGAGATATTGCAAAAAAAAGAACACTGATGTACAGATGCACATACAGACAGACGGACATACAACCCATACACATACATGACTCAGGTAACTTTGAGATGGAAACATTATCAACTGACCCTATTCATATAATTATAGCATGAGCAATGCCCAAGCATACCTACACAAAATATCTTACACTATTTGATTATGTCTACTGTGTTATGTCAATGGGAATCCAGTAGGTAGCATCACGGCGTTACACAAAACGTAACGCCGTGACCAAATTGATATTGATTATAATAAGTGGTAAAAGATAATGCTGCTATTCAGCATGCATATTATAGCCCTATGGGCTAATACAGAGAAAACAAAAAATTATTTCATTCCCATTCATATTTTTCCAGAAATATTAAAAATATATGTTTTTAGTGTAACGCCGTGACATATTAATGATTGTAAATGAGACAGTCACTGAAGCGGAACGAAGAGCGAAAATGACGAAATTGATATCTATCTGAAAAATTGAAGCAATGATCCTATCAACACTGAAATAACATTTTATGAAAACTTTTCGCAGTTCTTTAGTTTTATGCTTAATATTTAATTGAATGTTTTGTGAAAATAATTGAAAATTAATTTATGCTAAATATAAACAATAAAACAATAGTTAACAATTTTTTTTTCAAAAACAAAATACATTTTTGGAAAGTTCAATCTTTTAGCTTTCATTTGATACCAAATGTGTTATGGTACAACGAATTTGAAAAATCAGTGGTTATGTCAATGTTTGCTTGGAATTGCCCTACAGTAAAGGTGAATATTAGGGAGGATCGACAGCGAAATGTTACAAAATGCATTTATTTGTGTGAAATTGAAGGCGTTGCATCCAAAAACGACTTTACATAATTATTATGAAATTCGACATCATGTGGAAGCGTGTTAATTTGTCAATAAAATGATGCCCCATTCGTAATGGTTTTGTGAATGAGGTATGTGCAGTATCTCTTAATGTATGGGGCTCAAAATGACATGATGCAAGTGCACCGTTTTGCCGTTTGATATGTGATAAACAGGGCATACCTACATGGTCAAAGAGGGCGCTAATATGCCAGTTCTGGCCAGTTTGTGTAGGTTTAGGGAAATTTGATGCATTTCCAATACATCAAGTATGAGAGATTTCCTGTACTGGACACACACATGCAGCATAATCATTACACATGAGATATCATATTAAAGATAAATTAATGATCTTTCCGACAGTGCAAAATGTAATGATGATAGAGTTATGATTAATAAAACAATATCTTACCGGAATCTTGAAACAAGAAGCCACGGTATTAAATTCATAGCAAAAATGCGCCCCCATATCCGGCTTTACTGCACACACCCCGATAGCATAATTATTACAGGTGAGACATAATTTTAAGGAAAAATAAACATGCTTTCACTTGATGCTAAATTTACTGATGATTATGCAAGGCAAAACCAAACAATCTCCTCCAAAAGTCGATTTTCGATGCAACGCCCTCAATTTCACGAAATGAAATGCATTTTGCATTATTTCATTTTCGACCCTCCCCCATATTCAGCTGTACCATATTTAACCTGCAAATTAAATCGTTACGGACATGATCGTATTAAACAGATAGGCAATTGGGCTTTACAATGATAACAAATTTGATAGGTTTAAATCATTTAAAAATGCTACAATCTTCGATACAACTTGAACATTAGAAGAATACGATACAAGAGTCAATTTTCCCAACTGAATACTCTCGGCCCATTTTGCGACATTTGACTTCTGACCGTCCTCCATTCTGAAACGCACTGCGTATTCCCCGATTTGAAGTAAATGACAATTAATGTACCATTTTGGGAAATAATCATGCAAAGCAATGACACTAAAAAGAAAAAATACAAATTTACAATAAGAGTGATAAAATCGATCAAAGTTGAGTTTCCGAACTTTTTTTGAGGGGTTTATGTCCAACATAATTACCTAGGTTTTTATTTTAGGGTACATATACCACTGCAATACAGCTTGTAGCTGCCCCCAATAATTTGAAGTAAAGACAAAAAGAAAACATAAGGGTACCATTTGTACAAAACAAAGAAATACATCAGATGTGCCCCCTAATTAACCACTGGCGCTTGACATAATAAATGTATGAGACACAAACCCCAACAATTTAGCAACAGCAGAATGGTTAAAAATCATTATAATGTTAATGAAAGTATGATATAATACACACACACACCAATAATTATAACAACAAAGTGGTTCACTAACATTGTAATAAAAATGAAAATATTGGTGAACAAATAAAGTAGATCAGCATTTTCACCAAATATATTTTGTATTGATAAAGAATATAACAAATAAAGATCTGTGTTTTTTTTTCATGTGCAATTAGAGAAAGTTTCATGTAAATTTGTAGTGAGTTTGGTGTCTGGTACTGGTATGATACACACACATGGTATACACCCCATTAACGGCAACAAGAACAACAAAATGGTTCAGAAACGTTGTAATGAAAATGAAAATATCGCTAACAAAAAGAAAAATTGATCAGCATTTAACCAAATATTATTTTAAGAATATGACAAAAAAAGACCTGTTGTGTTTCGAGTTCAATTAAATAGAGGACGTCTTTACCAAGGCCCTTTTTCAGCCAACATTGAGATTTGAGACATTTTTGCTATTTAAATGAAAAGGGCGTAATATCCTGTCTTCTCTATTTTACTGATCATGTTCGTTTTGATTTAATTGGCTTTCTTGTCGAATGTATCAAGGGCGTGGTTGTCACTGCACATATATCTAATTTGATTTTTATCTAAAAATAAGTTGCCCATCTCTCTTCCAACACCTATTATATTGACTATTAAAATACATGTATCATAGATTTTATTGATTTATTTCAAGTTTTTTGTTAAATCTCCGTCTCATAGAATTTAAAAGAAAAAAGAAGACTTTTCTCTCAACTTTTATTAAATACCCGGCAAATTGCTCTGTGAGCTTCAATTATTCATGGACCTATTTGATCCAGGATATTGAGATGATTAACCCACTGCCTACTGGAACTTGGTGGTGGGTCCAGTATAATCTCCATGATAATTGCAAAATATAGTAGGGAACAGATTAATACCCTCAATCTGCATGGTTCCCAATCCTTGCCTTGCCAATTGTTTTTTAAATCTTTAAAAGGTGAAAAGAAACCCTATTCAAATATGGTTTAAACTTGACAGATTATTCTTTGTATTCAGCTTTTTCATAGTGAAAATAGAATTTGCCTGAGTTTCTGCTTTCCTTGTTCTTTAAAGGACAATGGAACGGGGGTCAAACATTTGTTTGCACTAGTTATACAAGAGACTAAATAGGAGGAACAGACTCTAAAAGTTTGAGCACAGTCAGTCAAGAAACAAAACAAAATTATGGCTCTTTGGAGATTCCTATAGATCGGTGACTCAAATTGGCAACGCACTGGCAAATTTGTGGACATCTCCCCAAACGTTTGTACACAAGTGGCCCTGTATAAAGTACTAATTTTGATCCTTGCTTTAAAGAGTGTTTGTACATCTGACATTTAATATGTGTGAACGTGATTGCATTGCACCCAGTTACGTTCACAGTCATTCTTTGAAGAAAAAAAACGAAGTGACGCGGCCATAAATGTTTTATGAACACGATTCGATTTTGCTTTAATACATCTCATTGAATTGATGGGAAAGACATGGCACCTTTTACAGGGAAGTGGGTATTGATTCTAATATGAATAGCTAGAGCAGCTATTTTGTCACCTGTTCAATTTGGCTTTATATAAGTACAAATGCTGCTGGTACTGTACGGTGCGTAAAAATATTCATCACTTTCACTGCGTCTCTTGTTAAATGGCAGGTGCAGATCACGCTTATTAAAGCAAAACACCAAAATAATTCATCCTGCCACAGCCCACAAACAAATTATCTGAGAGTTTATGAGGGCCGGAGCTTTAGATCCATTAAAAGGATATTATTTTTGTCTCCTTGTGTCGGTACGTTTGTCAGATTGCCCTGATCTGTTTGGACGTTTGAAAGCACAGGGGCTTAGAGAGAAACCGTTAACCCGTTCACTACAAGATTATAAAATCCCTATAGACTTTGTACATAGCCCACCCGCTTCCTGTAAGCAACGGGTTAAGTTGCTAATCACTGCTTAGCATTTGTTTTTGTATTTATATATTCAAATATTCAAATCTTTTTTCTACTCCAGTCATAAAGAATATAAATGTAAAAGATTTGTCACTCCTAAGTCTAATCATTATCCTCCACTTCAGGCTCTTATTACTTGGAAGCCTGACTGTTCTGTCTTAATACCGTATGACTGTAGAATGTAGATAGAGGGAATGATGCGTTTTTGTAACCTTTAAGCTCGTTTCACCGGGGGATCAATAAAGCTTCCTTTTCTCCAAATCTAGGATTTCAGTACCAAAGAAAATGTGTATGTCTGTGCACATGCTTGGATCATGCTTGTGCGTATGCTTGTCATGTGATGTTCATATGTTCATATGACGCACATGCATGTACGCCAGATCACCTATTCCCCTCTCTTGATATTTTAGATTTTAGATATTTTAGTCTCGAGTCAAAATGATTGATTTTGTAATGCTGCTAGATAGTTATTGATTTTTTACTGCTTGCTAGAAAAATAATTTTTCCGAGAAGCATCGAGCTAATGTATTGAATCACCTGTTCCATTATAGCAAAGGGCAGCTCCATTCACCTCTACATATTTATTTAGGGGTTAAAAAATGCTAGAAATTAACTTTTTCTTCCTTGTATCCCACCCCCTGTTCACACACACAATTTTCAGCCCTTAATCATGACTAAAGAATCAGCAGCTGACTATAGAATCAGCTTCTCATTAAAAATTTGTGTGTCTGAACCCTTACTAACAAAACGACGTATCGCTAGTGATGACTAGCGATACGCTGGTTTTATCGTCGTTTCGTACGAGAGCTGACTATAGAATCACGCTTATTCCGTGTGTGAACAACCGTAACTCGCTAATCATGACTAAGTGGGCGTGGCTTAATACGAACGTTCGCTCGCACAGCTGCAGCGAGACAGCGCAGACAGAAAAAAATGACAACACACTACGCAGTAGCAAACTGCGCACTTATACGATGTTCGGGGGGTTCGGCACCACCTTGAAAACAGCTGTTGTTCGATATATGCTCTGTGCGTGTGAACATATACCAGGTTTGATTTAATCATCACTAGCGAAACGTCGTATCGCTAGTGATGATTCTATAGAGATGATTAAGGGATGAACATTTTTGTGTGTGAACACGGGGCCAGTCGGGCAAGTAGAAACATTCCAATTATAGTGGTCTAAACCTGAATGTGGGTGGCCCGAAGCTAAATTTTAGTGGCCTCGGGGCCAGAACGCTTGTTCTAATTTTGAGCATTGGGTTTAATAGAGGGGAGGATTTGAATCTTGGGGAAGAGCAGGGAGTGTTTCACAAAGATCCTATAAGTTGGACTTAATTCTAAGTTGGACTTAAAAAGTATGGAAAGCCATTAGTTTCTTTGAAAAATAATTGTAAAGTCCTTTTTCAAAGGCATAAAATGTTGATTCAAATCATTAATATTGTCTATTATGCAGGATATTACATGTTCTTGATGCAACATTTATGAAAAGTCTCAAATTCTTGCTTTGTTGATTTCGAGTAAATTTTATTCCAAGGCTACAAATGGCTTTCCATAATAGCTACGTTAAGTTCAACTTAGAATCTTTGTGAAACTCCCCCTGGCTACTCTATTCCAGTACTGTTTCAATGGTATTTAGATGAACCCACCTAGGGTTGGTATATAAACATACCTTTGTGATTCCTCAGGTGGGATATAAAAAATACAGGTAGAAGAAAGATAGAATCAGAGCTTTACTATTCATAAAATGTTACATGACATTTAGATGAACCCACAGAGGTAACATACTATACGTTCATGTGTATGAGTGTATTTCCTTTCATGTGTGAAGAAAATGTTATGGTAAATTTAAAAGCAACTTTGACTCATTTCCAACTCCCCTACTGAATTACTTTGTTATAACTGACTTTCATTTATACGATGTGTCAGTGGCGTAGCGTGGTTGGACTGATTGGGGGGCACACCAATAATGTATTTCTTTGTTTTTTTCTTCAAAAAGTCCCCTTATGTTTCCTAATTTTGTTTTGCACCCCCCTCGCTATGCCAGTGCGATCAGTCACACTTTACTTGTCTAGCACTTCTGTATAGTGCCGAGTTAAAACATTTTACTAACATAATACTTCTTTTTTTCCCTTTTTTTTTCGTTTATTGAAATAAACAGAATAGCTAAACACTACTTCTATGCAAACTGTACTGATGAGAGCCTTAGATCATAGCGGGATCCTTATCAGAGGCATAATGACCTACAGTAATCTAATGCACAGAATTCTCTCCAGGACAACCAAAATCGCTTTAAACAAAAATAAGGCAAGGTGCTGTTCAAAGAAAGTTATTGAGAAGCTGAATGTAATAAAAAAATGTATATTTAGTTTGTAATTTTGCGACAATTTTTTTTATTCCTCTGCAGTCTTGGCACAACCAAGAAGGGCATTGGACCAACGTATTCCTCCAAGGCCAGCAGGACAGGGATCCGAGTGTGCGACCTCATGGGCGACTTTGATGTCTTCAGGGAGAAGTATGTACACATTTTGTCCTTGCCTTTTGTCCTTGGCACCCGTTGCAGAAAGAGATCTATACAATTAAAGGTGCACCTGTAAAGTGTCAGATATTGCCCAAAATGACATTTGAGACTTCAATCCTATACCAAAATCATTGTAAGATATGTCCGAATGATGTGTGAAAGTTTCATTGAAAAAGAACACTGCTTTTCTGGTTAAAAAAGCGAAAATTTGCGTGAGCTTTTACAACAAATTACCGTATGACGTAAATGAGGTTTATGACCGTTCATTAACGCTCTTGAGCTGAATGATAGGTATCGTCATACTAAAGGGGCATTTTAAAAAATCTAACCCTATTTTATTATTCTCTTACCATAAGCTAAACAACACAGTAGAAGAGAAACGAGGAAGCTCCAAGTAATTTTCGCTTTACAGGCCTCCCTTTAATTGTAAATTACAATGGATTGAAAGTCGGATCATTTGTTCTAAATATGCAAATCTGATTGGTTGAAATGCGCAAATGTTCCGACTTACAATCAATTGTAACTTACAATTGGTTATATCTCTTTCTGCAATGGGGCCCTTACCCGTTAAAAGTAAAGAGACCCGTTTGTGCATGTAGTAATCAAACAGTGATGGTCAACTTTTTAGAAGCTAGCCATATGTAGGACTGCTGTAGCTTATTTGGAAGATTGTGGGAAAAAGGTCATCTAGAAGTTTTTGCAGGGCTTGACAGTTGACACTGGTTTTGCTGAACATTTTTTTAGCCATTTATCAGGAGCACCCTATTAGGTGGAAACAATTTATTAAGAGATGTTAGGTCAAATCTTACCCCCCTCGGGAGTACCCCATCATCCCGAGGCAGAGAACCTAGTCAACTTCTTGAAAAGAGTAGGGTGTTAACCTAGTTGACTAGTTGACCTGCAACATCACAACCAGAACAACTGATAATATTTAGAAATGAAGCCTGCAGTTTAATTATAATAATAATGGTATTTTATTCAACAAAATGTCACATTCACAGCTACAAGCTGAATTGCAGTGTCATTTGCAACAATATTTACAAACATGGAAATAACATTAATGAACTCACGAGGTATAAAGAAACCTTAATATATTATATACAATAATTAGAGAAATAAATCATAATATACCTGAATAGTATCACAAATTAGGCATGAATACTAACGAAAGACAGTAAATTATATTATTATTTTGTATATCGATTAATCAATAATTAAGTGATTACAAAAATCAATAGGCATCATGTATCAATTTATATTTCAATTTATATTTTAAGATAACATTAAAACCATTATGACTGCTGTAACATTTACTGGGCTAGTTAATTGGAAGAAGAAGAAGAAGAGAACACTACTGTGTTTGCCATCTACATATTAAATCAAATAGACATTATTTATTTGGCACTGAAGATATTTTTTCCTATCATAATTTTCCATTTCAGGTTTGAAACCCTGGTGAGGATACACAAGAAGCTGTTCCCCCAACTGGTGGTTGATATAGAGGCAGAGCTAGAGAGATACAAGGTACGTTTTGTTTTATAGTTCCTCTTTAATTTCTCACTATTTTGTTCAAATAAATGAAAATAAGCAGATTTTCCCAGACGCTCAGTCAGTTGTGATAATTCACATTAGGACAACCACATAAATAGGCAATTCTGAATATGAAGTCTTTTCCCCCCTTTTGATTGTTGTTGTTGTTGTTGTTTTTTTTGGGGGGGGGTTGGGTCATGTTTTGGGGTCTGTAAGTAAAACTTTTTGTTGGGGGGTGGGGGCAAAATTAGCTTCCTTTCAACTTATGGCTACCTTTCATTATCTCGTTTTATATATTAGTTTTTATGAACGATTGTATTAAATATAATTCATTTCTTTTCCTGCAGGGCTATAAGACTAAGATCGAGCCCATGGTATGTGACACGGTGCACTACATGGACACCATGCTCAAGGAACCTGGCAAGCGCATCTTGGTAGAGGGCGCCAACGCGACCATGCTGGATATCGACTTTGGTGAGTGATACTAGAATTCACAAAATATAAAATATAGAATAATGGTATTTATCCAGATGCTCCACAAAGTGGTGAGCTGCATTGACTGCCCGGACCCAGAAAATGTTGTTCAAGACGGTCCAAAAGAAAGCAATGTTATCAAGTAAATTACAGTCACCAAATCTTTTGTTAAAATATATCCCCTATATGTGACCTTACACCACAAAACGACCAATAAGACGGGAAAACTGATTGTGCTGATTTTCATTTAACATTAAAATAGAAGTCATTACCTTTAAAATGGTATATAATTTGTCATATTCGCACTAAACAAACCCTTTCAAAATGAACGCCAAGGATTTGGAATATGGCTGAAGCATTTTTAAAATAAGGGAGAAACGAGCCGCTTAAAAGATCAGTGTCTATTCAAGCGCTGTAATAAGATCACATTTTTTAGATGAAAAATAATATTTAAACATGATTTCTGATGCTCAAAACTCCACAGGAGGTAGATTAAGATATGCTTTTTCAGGAAATACCAAAATCCTAAATCTCATATTTTGAACAAAATTTTACTATTTTAGCTAATAAAAGAGAAACTACCACAGCGACATAATGGTCGTTTTGTGGTGTAAGGTCACATATGACCTCTTTCAAGCATTTGTACAAAGGCAGAGCTGCCAATGCTCCTTGATTTTGCAGGAGACTCCCTGAAAATAGACCAAGATTACAGCATCGGATATCATCACATCAGCCAATCTCCCCGATTATTGAAAGATTATTGGCATGAGGTTGATATATATTTCCCTGATTTCTGATGCGATTTCCCTAAATCTTCCCGATTGTTGAATTTCAGTGTGGGTAGCACTGTCTATGGTGTATGAAAATCTCAAAAATGATATAAAGAATCTGCAGGTTATGACCCTTATTTCTCCATCTCTTTCTCTCTCTTTACAGGTATGTGACCTCCAACTGTTCAATAGGAGGCGTGTGTACGGGGCTGGGAATCCCCCTCAGAGTAAATCCGAATTCTGTGGTGTCTGCAAAGCTCAAACATGCGAAGAATCTGCTATTAATGACCCTTTTCACCCTCCCTTTCTGTCTCTTTGCAGGTACATACCCCTACGTGACCTCCTCCAACTGTTCGATAGGAGGCGTGTGTACTGGGTTGGGAATCCCCCCTCGGAGTATAGGTGACGTCTATGGTGTCTGCAAAGCGTACACCACAAGGGTAGGAGACGGTGCCTTCCCGACGGAGCAGGACAATGTAAGTCATATATGTCAATGGTAAAATTCATCCATTAAATTTGTCAAATTCAACCAAAATTACTTGAAACTTGTATATAGTTCTCTTGAACTTTGTTGTTTGGCTTATGGTAGTAGAAGACTATAAATGGGATTCAAATTTGTCAAATGTCTTCCTAATTATGGAGATATTTATAATTGGAAGAAGAATAAAAACGTTCCCGAAGGCTTTTTGATTGTAATACAAATAAATCTCCCATCAATTTGTACTTGTTTCCTTAGGTAGTAAACAGTGATCTTTTGCTATGAAACTTTTACACATCGTTCATGAGAATGTTACAACGATATTGATTTATGATTGAGGCCTCAAATATCACTTTTGGAAATAATCTTCTGGTGAAGTTGCCTTTTATGTTTGAGCCACAAGGCAGCCATAGACAATATATGTATTTTGGTCGCCCATCTGTCTGTACATCTTTCAAGTTTTCTTTATCACACACAATGTCTCGAGAAATGTTTGATGGCTTAACAATAAACTTGGGTTGTGAGTCTTGAGTTCAAACGTTACAGGGCTCACTCTTAGTAGTGGTGGTGATGGTGCTAATGCTAATGAATAAAGTTCTGAATTGAATTGAATCGTATGATAGTGACCGTGAACTTGCTTTTTTTTTTTTTATTTGCAGGAAATTGGGGACCTGTTACAAGTGACAGGGGCAGAGTTCGGTGTGACCACGAAACGCAGGCGTCGCTGCGGCTGGCTTGACGTTGTTCTCCTCAAATACGTCAACATGATCAACGGTTTCACCGCGTAAGTCCAGAATGACAGCAGTCCCATGGATACGATGTAGATGTGATGTCCTGCGTTGTAGGACAGACACGCTCTATGCATGTACCAGCAAAGTGAAATAAGTGGCTTGGGCTGATGTAACACCCAAAATGCAAAAGAAAATCCCCAGATATTTTTAAAGAGCGCTCATTTTGAGAGTGTAAATTTATGCAGGCAAGCTTCAATACGAGCCTCCAAAACAAAAATGTTTTTCCTCATAAAGAACCTAATTAAATTTGAGACTGAAATTATGTTTGTTTAAACACTAGTGATTACTTATTCATGCTATGATTCATTGATTTTGTGGAAATAATGTGGAATGTAACGTTGTTGTCTTGTTTATGTGTACACTTAATTATTATTATAATTATCACTTTCGTTTTTGTTTCAGGATTGCGATGACCAAGCTGGATATCCTGGATATATTTGATGAGATCAAGATTGGAGTGAAGTACTGCATCAACGGAGAGCCTCTAGCCTCATTCCCAGGTACGTTGCTTCTTAGATTTGCGCGATTAGTCACATGATCTAACTTGCCATTAATTGCAACTTGACAATCAATTGTATCTCATTCTGCAAAGGGGCCCTCTGTTGTAGTAGCCACATGTCTGTAGTGGCCACAGAAATGATCCCCAGCAGTGAAACACAATGTTTTGAATCCTGTCTATAGAGGTCAGCTGTCTACAGTGGTCACATTGCATATTTCCCCTAGGTGGTTTGACTCAGACTGTAATTAATATCTTGTCTTTACTTTTATGTCTCACTAGCTCGTCAAGACATCCTGAAGGAGGTCGAAGTGGAATATGTGACGATGCCTGGGTGGAAGACTAGCACGGTCAATGCCAGAAAGTTTGAGGACCTCCCAGCCAACGCTCAGGCATACATCCGCAAGGCCGAGGAACTCATGGAAATACCAAGTAAGTCCCATCTATTGAGAAATATGTGGTCATCTGGGCCCATATTCATTGAAGCCCACTAGCTTAGTTCCTTGCTAAGTCTATTTTGGATGACATGGTTAAGCATTAAAGACAGTATATTTTAGTTGCTAACTAGGGTTAACTTAGTCGGTACCCTGCTAACCCTAGTTTAGGACTAGGAAATGCTTTTATCAAAATCAAATTGTGTTCAACAGGTTAGAGGGAACTAGTAACTTCGTGGGCATGTGCGAAAAGTAATGAATGGTTGATAACATTTGTATTTTTGTAATCTGATATGTCCACTAAGTAACTATATTCAACATTTTTCTCTTTTCTCTTTCTTCCTCTTTAATTTTTGTTTTATCCGTTTCCAGTCAAGTGGGTCGGAGTAGGCAAGAGCAGGGCCTCCATCATCCAGCTGTTCTAGATGAAGTCTTGACTAACGGAGAGAGAGAATCAAACCAACCAAGGATGGCAATATAACCAGTGCTGTAGTCGAAACCTGGACTCGAGTCTGCTTTTGATGGTCTCGTGACTCTGACCTGGAGTCACAATGTAAAAAATTTGGGAAACTGATATTTCGTTTGGGCCTCGGACTCTGGAACTTGTGGACTTTTTCGGAACTTGTTGACTCGACTACAGCCCTGAATAAAACACAAATAATAAAAGCCCGGCCAGTATGGGATGTGGGAAACTTTGATAATTACAAATGTATAAACACAGGGAAATTGCCCATTTGTATTTAAACAAACGAAGGGTGGCAAAATTTCACTAACATATTACAAATTTTGAATAATTTGTTAAAGGCTACTTTTGGGCCATTAACAAAGTATGTATGTACATTATTGTCCGAAATTGTCCTGTCTACAGTGGCCGCTGTTCTTGTTTCCCTTAGATGGTCACTATACACAGGTTCGGTTGTAGTAGAGGAAGAACACATGCCTACTATAAGTACCATCTATAGCCTTTGAAAGAGGATCGCACTATTAAAGGTGTATGAAAAGTTATATTCAGAACCTTGTTTACTAAAGCCATAGACGTCATGAAGAAATGTTATAAGCTGTAATTGTACTGTAAGTCATGTATCTGACAATTGTCTTTCCCGTATTATAGTTGTTGCAGTTGATCGTTACTGGTGGATAAACTAGGGTCATTTATTCTAGAGATGCGGTGTGTTAAGTACTATACTAATTAAATAAGGAGACCACTTTGGTTGTATAACAAACCTTTTTTCTTCTTTTTTTTTTGCTTTTTCATTAAACATATTAGAGGCTGTTTTATTTGTTTTCTCATTATTTATAAGTATTTAGTCCAATCATTTCTTCTGTCGTACTATACAACAACATTTTAGTACATGTTTTATACATCATTGTAAATGAGCAACATCAATGTTACACTCTTAACCCATTGCATATGGGAACCTGGTGGATCCTGTATTCATTCGATGGGATTGTGAAATGTAGTAGGGAACATGTTAACCCACTGTCTACGGGACCTTGGTGGACCCTATATTAACTCCAAGGATTGCAAAATCTTGTAGGGAATATGTTAACCCACCGACTACCGGAGCCTGGTGGACTCTGTTGCTAACTCTATGGGGAATCCAAAATCTAGCAGTAACCAGGTTAAGGCTGGGATTCTCAAAGGGTTGATTTCATCCTTTGGGGATTTTTAAACATTGGGTCAAATTTAACTCACTTGGTTTTTCCAAATCCAATCCTGAAGTCAAATTTAGCCCATTGACTGATGAAATGACATAAATTTAACTTATTAATTTTTAAAAGCTTTTTTCACTAGTTAATATTAAACCAGTACGCTGCAATGTAAATTCAGGTTCTTCCAAAACCACATATCTCTCAGCAGTACAAATTTGAGCCTATATTATAAGCAACCCTCAACGCTAACTTTTTTCTCTACTAGCCCGTTCGGGCAAGTAAAATCATAAATGTTCAAATTTTACTTTCCCAAACATAATATTGACTTCCCCACTTGCTTTAATTAGAGATGAGATTTACTCTCGCAGTTGAAGGGAAATTTAAGTTGCCCGATGGCGCAAGCAAACTAGATCATTTATGAAATGTTACTTGCCCCAGGTGGAAAGTGGGCAACTCTGCAAGTGCTAGTGTCGAGCCCTGCTTTAAGTTCTTATGTCGTTTGGGTCCATACAAATCACAGATAATGACCCACCTTTATTGTTTTGCAGCTTGCATTCTCTTCAAAAATGTGTCACTTTTTAAGCGTAAAAATGTATATATAGAATGAATGTTAATTTTTTAACGCAGTCTTGCTGGAAGTCAAATTCTATTTTTTGTATTTTGTGTTTGAAATTTCTTTGAGAAAGATAGTTTATTTGGGGAATGGATCCAGTAAAAATTAAAATTAATTTTCGTTTCATTATTGTCCAAGTTCATGAGCACATAAATTGAACCTATCTTAATTAAATTGTGTACATAATGTCATTTACATGTACCAGTATTAAAAGGCATTACTAATCTATGTATTTACCAAACTGTGAAGTCAAACTTAACATGAAATGTATATAGTTGAGCTCCAATTATTTGCAACAATGCCCATATCCTCAGACTTAATTTTCTAATTCAATATCAGATAGTATCATAAGCAGTCACACTTGATTCAATGTAGAATATAATTTGTTGTTCTTTGCCTTTTAACGAATGATATATATATTTTTTCTTTTCGTCTTCCTCTGTGCATTTTATCTTGTATAAACAAAAAAAAAGAAATTGGTGTGTGATTTTGAAATTGTAAGAGAAAGAGTGGGAGTAGTAATACAGTAACTACCAATGCATGCACTGTACATACAAGTTATATGTGGCTTGTTCAATAACTGTATACACGATTGTATGTACACCAACTGTATTTTCCTTTCTGTTTTTTGTTTGTGTTTTTTTGTTGTAAATTAACTTTTTTTTGCAAAGTTGTACAGCGAGCGTGCCTGGAGTGTAGAATATATATTTCAATAAAGAGGAGAATGAAGTTGTGGGAAAATTATTTCAAAATTGTTGCTTTTGCTTATTGTGTGTGCATTGATAAAGGACTGGATATTTTGTATCCTAGAATTGAAAGTGTATCGGCTTATAGAGCACCAAAGTACACTAGTCTCTTCTAAATTCTGTAGGTTTTTGCAAGTACCCTGTACTATGTTATCCCATTGAGGCGGAGACTGATGTACATAAATAGTGACGTCACATGCTTTTGTTATTACAAAATAATGATTCTAAACAACTTGTCCTTTAATTGGGGATTTTGGAAGTGGGTTGAAGTTGGACAATTGCCTTAGCAACCGCTAGATCACAAATTCACTGTTTGCCTGACATTGTTTGGAACCATTATCCATAGCAATTAATAGCTGCGATGTCACATGGTGGTACTCTATGACATCATATACTTAGTTGTAACTTTAAATGGTTCGAAATACTACTTTGACTTGGCCTTTTGATAGTGAGTTGGAGCTAGCAAACACTTTTCTTAGCAACCGCTAGGTCAGACATTTTTGGCTTGCCTGACATTGTTTGGAACCGATAACCCATGGCAATGAATAGCTGCGACGTCGCACTGACATGTCGCACTGACATGTAGTTTGTCGTTGCTTCAAATGGTTCCAAATAAATTGTACTTTGACTTTGGTTGGAGCTAGCCCACACTCTTCTTAGCAACCGCTAGGTCAGACATTTTTGGCTTGCCTGACATTGTTTAGAACCGATTACCCATGGCAATGCTTCAGTATACAAATGATGCACAGGCTTGAGTGGATCGGTAAGAATTGGATGCACGAGTTTAACTTTGGAGTGGGTTTTAGACCATCCACGAAATATGCCTGTGCAGCATTTGTTTTATAAAATGGGCGCAAAAAATGCAAAAATCAAACTAAAGTGAGCCATGCATCAGTAAAATGCATAAGTAAAATGCATCAGTAAAAACTTTTACACGCTAATTGACCAATCAGAATGCAGGGATTCTTCTACCCATTTTATAATACTATAGTCTATTAATGACAGAATGTACTAATCTTGAGCATGGAAAGGGGATTCTATATAGAAGGACCTCCTCCATCATAAGTTTCTAGCTTAGTGATCAAAGCTCTGGTCTAGCAATCCAATCCAGTACTCAATTTTGTGCGCAGATTGATTGGCCAGTGTTCACAAAGGAGGTTTGTACAAACCATGGTTTATCCATGGTCTACATCTATGGAGTGCTGCTCGTATACAAGTAAAACAATTTATTATTTCTAATGATATTGTTGGTGCTTGCTAACCAGCAAATTTCACAATCTAAGAAGACAAACATTTATTTGGTGCATTTTGTAAATGTGTACCATCAACATTACTAACAAGGAGTTTACATTCTTTCTCCATCAGTATACAAATGGCACTCCATAGATGTAGACCATGGATAAACCATGGTTTGTACAAACCTCCTACAAACCTTTGTGAATACGGGCCATTTGTGTGTCCAGTGACCGACGTGAATGCGTTTGTAGTAGAGATATTTATTAAGTTTAGTTTGATGAACTACGAACTACTTAGGCTTATCATCCTTCAAATCATTAAAACTATAAATTAGTTAAAGGGGAATTAACCCTTATCCTTTTGACTTACTGGATGTGATGAGAGCATAACTACTATCATTGCTAGTCACTTATTTCCTCATGAATATTCCTGATTACAAAAAGCATTGAAAGCAGACGACAGTGGGCCATAAAATATTGATTATTTTCATTATTGGGAATATTCATGAGGAAATAAGTAACTAGAAATGACAAGAGTTATGCTCTCATCACATCCAGTAAGTCAAAAGGCTAGGAGTTCCTTCCCCTTTAACTTAAGCTCTTGTCACATATCACCGGATAGCCTTAACAAACGCCCGACGGAGAGCCACATTTCCAATCCGTTCATAAGCGTTTCTTATTCAGCAAAAGCCATTCCTTGTCGGGTGATGTACTTTGTTCTATACAGCGAGAATGTTTTGTGCATGAAGCAATGGAAACGACTTTCACCATCGGATAATTTGATTTCTCAAATTTCTATCCGTCGGGCATCCGTTTACGATATCCCGTGAAATGTGACAACGCCTTTAGTTGCATGCAAATATAATATGCAAGTATAAAAACAGACAAATACAACAGTTTCTTTATTTTTGGCAAGGTGTCCAAAACTTTATTTTCTGACTTTCAATGTCTTTGTTTTTAACAATGATGACAGGAAAAATTAAAATCTCAATTGGTAAAAAATCACTTCTTTCTGGTCATAAAACACATATTCATGGGGAAAATCTTTGAAATACATGTACACTAAATGCAAAATGTGATTTCACAACGCCCCTAATTACACATGCACAACCTGAATTGAAAGAAATAGCACTTAAAATGCTTTAATACTAGTATTCTTTCTTACGTGCCTCTATCTTGTTAATCAATAAACTAATCATAATGTTAACTCTGCTGGTGCCTGCATGTTCTACATTAATTAAATCAGATTTAAAAGCAAAATTACAAACATACAATATAACTTTAATAGGCAGTTAAACCTCGTATTAAAAAGTTGGTTCTGAAAAAAAAAAATCTTCAAATTAAGCTGCATGATCTTGACCAACTATATAACGGGTCAGAACAGTATGATAATTTACATATAAATTTACAGCATAAAATTGTGCATGGGATACAATTCAATTTTATTTTAAAAATATATAGGACACAAAATTAAATTACAAAAAGAAATAACAGTAAAATGATCATGTAGACTCAGCATACAAAACGAATGGTACAAGTACTGCTTTTACAGTGTAATAAATGAATGACCCTTCATAACTTTGAACTGAGCTGGCTAATAATATCATAATAAATGGAACATTAAATTTGTATAGCGCCTAATATGAAACATTATATATTCCAGCGCTTTAAACTACAATTACTGACTGACAACCAAGACAAAGATATCTCGGATCGGGGTCTTTGCAAAAAAATGTTATACTTTACTATCAAAATCAATTCATCAACAATAAATTGCTTATGTATTTCAGATGCAAAATATGAACCTTGACATGGTATGCCATGTTGTTACATTCTGTTCAGATCACACACTGGTTCTTAAAAAAAAAAAGGAAATTAAAAGTGGAAATCCACCCTGGAATTATGCCGTTTGCAATAATAGAAGTGAATGATTGAGAAGAACCGCTAGTAGAATTTTTGGCAAAATCAGTCAAAGTCCAAGATGGAATTCCGGGCCCCGATTTATTTATTGTCTAACCGAATAAGGAGAATGAGAGGAATAATTGGCGAAAAAATGATCAGAATCGGACAAGCAACACCAGTTATGCATATGTGAACATCATGTCGAAATGAGCGATCATTTCGAAAATTGCCACCCTTTGCAACATCGCTTGCGAGCTACTTGCCATAGGTTTTGTACATGAAATTTCACACATTTCTCATTGGCGTTGCTAACAAACAAATTATTCTGCTTGTTTTTATGAATTTATAAAGGAATATTGATCAGCCAATTATGCTGGCAAGTTTAAGCTCAAGAATTGCTTTGTAATTAAGAAAATTAGATTTTTTTAAATTTTCATGTTCAAAAATAAAATTGCAGCAGCTCGCAAATGACGTCACGATCGATAGCGATTGCGAACGATACACACAAATCGGAACAGAGGTCAACCTGCCACATCTTTGTTGTTGCTCTACCGTTTTGTTCAGATTTTCCCTCATGATTCTTCTTATTCACCTTGTTATATAGCAAACAACACATTATTGGGGTAGAATTACCCTTTAATTCCATAAATTCATGCAGGTAAAAAAAACACTAAATTATGCTTCAATATCGAACATGACAAAAGCTTTCTATAAATGACAATGTAAACATAACAGCATTGTGATACATTACACTCACAGATATAAATATATGAAGCAGTAGTATTCAATAGTTGTAATACTATAGTGCCACTCGGTCCTATGAGTGCATATAATCTGTAGCATCATCATAGAAATGTACACCAAAAATAATATTTAAACAAAGTAATCACATGCCCCTGGCCATCAAAATGTCATGAATGCCAAATTTGACTTGCCTACTACAGGCAACCAAGCAAGACTTGTTAATATGTGTATTTGTTACATTTTCTGGTTTCGGGCCAAACAAATTGCCCATAGTCCTTAGAAAGCTCACAAATGAAATTTCATACATCACTGGAAATTGTATTTTCTCTGAACAGTGCATGAGGAAGTAAACAGATTTTAAATAAAGCTACTAAGACCTTTACACAACAAAATGGTAAAACAAAGTATTACAGTCAAACTCTACAAAGACCACCCAAGGAATACAAAAAGAAAAGTGGTAATTATAGACAGGTTTATGTACATGTATTGTAACTTGCTTTCTAAAGAGTCAATGTTTTGTTCTTTATAAGCAAAGGGGTCTCTATAGACAGAAGGTCACTGGAGCAGGTTTGACCATACAAGTATGAACACATTATCTTATTTCATAAATTAACTAATTAACACACTTTAAAACACTTTTTCATCTTCTTTCATAAAAATGCCAACCTGACATGGTTCAAGTACATATATGTCTAGTGAACGACCAAAAGAGAATTGTTAGTGTGGAATATCCACAAACATAATATAGTGAAATCATGCTTTCATCTTTCATCCAAATATTCATTTTCATGATGTATTAACATATCTTACACAACCAACATATAAGCATTTGATAAAATAATAATGCTTATACCACAGTGAATGTCCTTCGAGCACCAGCCTGTACTATGGTATGGGACCATCTAATAAGTATGTACACAAAATATTTCCCAAATTTGACCCCCTCCCCCCATGTATGCACTCTGTACGCATGTGGTTCCCCCCCCCCCCCCCCCCCCGAATCTGTGCAGGCCAGATACAGTGAGCGAATGAGGTCTACGAGCACACTATATTTGCGCACGCCATATGCAAACAAAGGACTGACAGAATGAGATTCAATGTCCATTGTCTATTCATAACCACTCAAGCTAGATCTATTATAGTGTTTAAATTAGCTACTATATAGGTTTATATATATTTATAAGCCCAGTACTGACACAAAAACTGCAAACAGTTTTATGCTTACGCACACGTCGGGACCCCCCCCCCCCGGACGCATATTGTACAGACTGGCGTGAACTGGACTGAACTGGACTAGTAATATTCGTTTTAATGCACAAAAAAATAGCAACATGGATATGACTGTGGGACTCAAAAATCAAGTCATCTTTTTATCTTCCATTTTTTTTTTCTTCTTCAAATACAGACACCTGGTTTCAAGAAACCGACACCTGGTTTCATGAACAGATCACATAACATATTCATGAAAGGCCATGTAAAAACTGACCTTTAGTTAAAAACTATATATATATATAAAGTCACTATTCTGATCTCTGCTTGTTCGTAATAATTTACTGGTCTGACTTGAATAAGCAGTGCACATAACATGTAAATGCATACTGAGCATACCTAGCTGATTAAAAAGCACAAGGTTGTTGTTTAAAAAAAACACACACTCACATTTCATTGAATTAAACAAACAAAAATAATGTACATATCTCTTTAAAAATTGTTTGTGACATCAATAGTTGTCTCAGGCTTGCTTGAACGCTTCAGGCGGGATCTTGCCTTCACTCTGTAAAACAAGAAGAGAGGATGAAAAAGAAGAAATTGTTAAACCCATTGCATTTTTTCTATGGAAATCGTCAGATGAAAGTGAGAAGGGTATTTGATGACATAAATGGTACCCTGGGGTACCAAACGAATATCCGCCATTTTGTTTAATTATTTATTTATTTTTTAGCGCTGTACCGGGGTATAGCGTGCATACAAGCACGTGCTGCACTGCATGCACAACGCAATACGGTTGTGCTTTAAGTGGACACAAGATGGCGCTACACAACGCGGTACCCCGGGGTACAAAGGTACCCCGGGGTACCGTGTGTGTCATCATTTGGCTAAATTTGCCCGATCAGGCAACCAAACTAGACCATTAGTGAAATTTTACTTGCCCTCTGCAGTGTCTAGCCCTGATTTAAGCAAACTTTTAGTTACCATTGAAGTACAGTGAGTCATATTATTAATGGCATTGTGATACGTCGGTAGAAATAAACTGAACTTCAATTTAATTACATTTACTGAAGAACTAAAGAATATGAATTTCATCTACTATCATATCTTCAGACTTGATTAGATTAAAACTGGTAATAACTGTAAATTGTTGCACTTTTCACCTACTGAATACCAAAGAGCTTGAATTTGTTGTCATCACCCATGCTACTTATTATGCACTTAACATGCATTTCAACACATAAAGAGCTCTTGTTGCTCCCTAAGGTCCCACAACCCACACAATTCAATGGGTACCTGGCAGGAATTTATTCCTTGAAATGCTTGAATGATGCGCTTGCTTGCAGGGAGCTCGGCTACAGCCAGGGTAATAATAAACTGAACAGTATAGTGCGCCTCGGAATAGAATTTCTAGATAAAAATGCTTGTCTGTTGTTGTAAGGAGCCTTTCTTTACTAAATTAAGGCTTAGGAAAGTGACATTAACAATTTGCAAATATATTCTGATAAGTGATGAGTTTTACCTGAAGATTGGTGAATATCTTCCCTGATTCCTCAAAATTCCAGCCGTTTTGCTCCAAGCATCTAGAAAAATGAATGAAAGAAAATCATACAATGAGTTGACACGAGAGAGCAGAATAGTACATATCAGCAAAATGTGCTTACATTTGAAAAATAGCAAATTTAGCTGGAATTGCTTCTTTTAATTAAGTTTAATTCTTTTTTTGTAATGTAAAATCAATTACTTTTATCCACTTCAACATTAAATTCTCAATAACCACCACATATTCCAAAATCAAGAACAGCAATATTTACCATATGAGCATTTGAACAGGAACAGAGATCATACTCATACAAACGACAAAAGCAACATAAAACATGAAGAGCTCTGATGTTACAAACTCTTCTTCTAAAATGGCTGTTCTGATGATCCAATCTCTTTATATTCCTTTGGGATATAACTAGATATACAGTATGTATGTGTTATAGCAAGGTAATGTTCATGGTCTCAAGTTCATGTTATGACAAAGTTCCCCTGTAATTATAGCCCTATCATGTATCTTGGTAGCCTATACAGAGGCGCAATATTACCCATGGTCATCAGGCACAGTTCAAACCCGCACAATTATCTCGCACACCATCTCAACTCCCAGGGGAGCATACTAGCATAATGATGATGATAACTCACTTGAATGACCACTCTGCGTTCATGTGCGACACCCTCATGAAGGCAGCTACCATTTCCTGCTGCTGCGGGGTTAGGCTCTGTGGCGACAATACTCCCGCAGCGGGGGCGGGTGCCGGTGCCGGGGAGGGGTTGCCATGGGGGAGGTTGACGGGGCTCGTGGATGGGGTGGGACCGGGGCTTGCAAAGGATGCCTGCAAGAGTGAAGTGAAGAGAGAGACACAATAATGAATGAAATGAAATGAAATTAAATTTATTTACCAAACAACAACATCGTTAACAAAAAAGTAATATAAATCACAGTCAGACAGACAGAAAAATGTCTTTGTCAAAAAAAATTATACAAAAGTAATATTCTCCCATTTTTAAAATGAACATTCTCAATATTTTCACTTTCATTTTTTTCTCTTTTTCTAGAACTTTCTACTTCATTTCTCTTCTTTTATTTTATCCTATGCCTTATCCAGCATTACATCTTCTTTCTTTTTCATGCGTTCCATTTAGTGGTCACCAGAATGAATTAAACTTCTCTATTTCCCAATGTCTCATACATCCTCCTCTGTTACACCAACCATCCCAATCAATAATGCTAAGAAATAATGCAGAGCTCAAAATACAAACTTAAGCATCAAGTAAATGTCGGTTGCATGAAGCTCACTTTCGGTGGCTCCCGAGTCAGTGCTAATATTAAAGTAACTGTGCAAAGAATACGTACCTTTTGCTGGTTGGTGGCTGGCCGCAGTACTAGCTGGTCGTTGACGATGCACAGGCCTGTGGTTGGGTGATGCATGGCGAGGAACACTCTGCTGAAAGCCGTCACTACCTCGTTGTTTCCTTTTGTGCCAACTGAAAGCAATACAACAAGATACATGATCACAATCAATCAGACGAGTATTTTTAATCAAGCCATTTTTACAAAACTGACAATGCAGTAAAAAAAGACAAACATGAACAGCTATTAATGTGTCACATTGATATCTAATTATGATAAAGTTGGATTCAAATATACTCTGGCTGCTGTCACAGCGTTTTTCTCTTTGTATTGGTATAGTTGTTATTGTTCAGTGTGTTTTATATTCTTAATTTTTCCATACAAGATCACTGTTTAGAAGCTTGTTTGCTTGTTTACATAAATATGTTATATAAGTATTATGATCAGTACATTTTCTTTTCCTCACCTTCTATGAATGTTCCGCTGACTGTGACGCACAAGAGATTGCCCTGTAAGAAAAACAAGCATGTCATTTCTTGTCATTACATTGTATCAACCCATTCAGGACTGGGGGGTGTTTCACAAAGATCCTAAGTTGAACTTATCTCTAAGTTGGACGTAAAAAGTATGGAAAGCCGTTAGTTTCTTTGAAAACAAATTCTAAAAGTCCTGTGAAAACGCATTAAATGTTGTTTCAATTCATAAATATTTTTCTATTATCAAAGAGATTTCATGTTCTTCATGCAAAATTTATGAAAAGTCTAAAATACTTGCCTTTTTGCTTTTGAGTGTATTTTATTCCAAGGCTGTACCAAATGGCTTACCATACTTTTTAAGACTTTGTGAAACACCCCCCTGGTCCTACAAACACTTGAGATGTGGTCCATGGAGAATGCATTTTATACCAAATTGAATCATAGACTTGAACAGGTTACAATGTATCTTTTGTTGACAGATTATTTGAAAATGTTATCATTGTAAATGAGCTTGTAAAAATGTATCAATCTTTGTAGAAAAGTTTAATCATCAATGTCAAATTTAGGTAGACCAATCAAATCTTTATTAAGTTTTCCTTTGTTTGAGGCCAACCAAAGTCAGGATTCTTGCTCCCAATTAATCTAACAAAATGAACAAAATAAAAGTAAACAAAAATAATCATACCCTTGCCATTGAAACGTGCTTAAAGAGTTATTCATAAATTCCAACATCAAAATGGTTTAAATTAACATGAAATCATATTCAGAGATTAATTTCACTTGGTGAAATTAAAATCACAAAAGTTAAAGATAAAGGAGCAGAGGAATAAGTAAACATACCCTGGCCATAGACGAATCAATCTTGAAGTGTTTGAATATGAAATTTAAATTCAGTGATTCACTTTCCTTGGTGAAATAGCGAAAGTTAAAGATATTAAAGGAGAGGTCAATAAATAGTACATACCCTGGCCATAGACACATCGATCTTGAGTGAGTTCATGTCGTGTTGTGTCGTCGGGAGATCGTGGAGGTACGCGATGATTGGCACCTTCTTTTGCTTGATCAGCTTGTTCCGTTGTACTGCAAGATAACAAAATTAAAATCCATCAATTTGAAACTGTTTAAAAGGGATCTATCTAAATCTTGCATCATCATCATCATTATCGTCATCATCCTCATCGTCATCTGGTCATCGTCTCATCATCATCATCATCACCACCATTACCATTACCATCACCATCACCATCACCATCATCATCATCATCGTCATCATCATCTTCATCATCGTCATCATTGTCATCATCATTATCATCATCATCCATCAGTATCATTATTATTACTCTGATCATACCTGGATCCTTTGCCACCAGCAGGTTGCGACTCTGGTTGTCTCTGAGGTAGCGGCTCAGTCGAGTCTTGGCAGCGCTGGTCTCCATGGAAACGGAAACGGGTATCGATATCGAAAAGGAGGCCTACAGAGAGAAGATACATTCCATAGACTATTAAATTCATGGAAATAAATATATAAGTTTAAAGGATTATTGATTAATGATGGAGATGCAGATGAAGAGAAATTGTATGTAAAAACTACAGATTCATTCTCTCATAGAGAATGTTCTTCACAAATTTATCAGGGCTTATCAGGAAGCAAGCCCTGAGTTATTTTATTTCTTGGGTTCAATTTAACAAGTAGTTCTTAATACCAAATTTAGTCAGTGTGTTGGATTTTGTCAGTGGAGTACACCAATGATGTCACATGGCAAGATTTAACCCAGGGTTAAAGTTAACCCACTATTTTGGATTTGGTCATACAGATCAGTAATTTGTATCTCGTTATTTTAGTTCTTGGGTTAAATTTAACAAGTAGTTCTTAATACCAAATTTAAGTCAGTGTGTTGGATTTTGTCAGTGGAGTACACCAATGAAGTCACATGGCAAGATTTAACCCAGGGTTAAAGTTAACCCACTATTTTGGATTTGGTCATACAGATCAGTAATTTGTATCTCGTGGAAGAATTGGTTTGACTGTTTAAGGCTAGGTATGAACAGGGGGCATACCAAGTAGTTAATTTTCCACACCTACCTGATCATGGTATATATCCAGCAGGGGCTGTCTATCACCAGAGTCGTACACTTTGAAATATCTGTAGCAAAATGAGGAAAAATACAATGAGAAATAACTTCATTACAACTATTTGATAGATGAGGAACTCGACCAGAATCGACTCATTCAGACCGAATTTCAGTCAGGCTAGAGTTGGGCCCAATCAATCCCGACTAGCTTCAGACTGGCAAAATCAGAGTTGTAAGGCACACACACTGAGCCGATCCAACTGAAATCAAGTCGGATCAGGTAGAGTCGACTTTGTGCGCGCTTGGCTTTGAAAGATAAAATTCCTGAAAAAATGTTCAAATGTTGTTAGGAAAGTAACGGTTTCAATGGTGGTGCATATAAAAATGATTTTCGATAACACCACGTGGAATGTGAGCAAGAGATAACTAAAGTAGTACTGAAAACATTTATTCTTTCTTCAACAGTCCTGTAAGGACGGTGGTAGTCCTGAAAAAGACTAGTGCTTATTCTTTCTTTGGCTCGTAGTCCTCAAAATGACTACTGATGCACAGGTATGGATTATTGTGCAGGACGCAAGGAAAAAATGAATTTTTTATTCTAGGGGGCTACTTTTTCAATCCGATGGAAATCACAAAATATTTCACATAATATCCTTTATTAATTTTAGGGGCAACTAACTGATATCAGGGGGCTATTTTGAAAATTAGGGGGCAAAGTCGCCCTCAGCCCCCGCTTATTTCGATTATTGTGCAGGACCGTGGACTATCATGGCATAATGGGCTTGATGTTTTGCACAGCTTCTTACCGTGTGATTGTCCGTCTCTCCCAACCATAGATTATCTAAATTTGTCTTTCTTTAAGGGTGGAATTCTCATCAAAAGGTTAAATTTAGCCCGGGTTAAATTTTTATGGAGCGCCACACTGCAAACAATGCGCACTTATTTATAAATGCGCGCTTGTACTAGATATGCGCTCTCATCCTTCATAAACGCAACACAAAACCTATGAATAGACCATTGCGCCTGACGCTTATTTTTACGCATAACTGGCAGGAAGAAAGTATGAAAAAAGTGTGTAGAAACTTGACAATAATCGTTGATTTTGCCAGATTTATTTGACTTTTCATATAAATAAAATGGACTCATCTTGCGTGGAAACCTCCAAACTTCCGCTGTCAAAATCGAGTATAGAAAGCGCTAATTGAATGAAGAAAAAAATAGGATAAGTGCCAATGGAGACTATGGTGGCAAAGGAGTAACTACCCGGCTTTCCATAAAACAGTGGGTTAAATTTAACCTACTTCTTACGTAAAACGACGCGATTTAGCACTGTGCTAAAAAAAGGTCTCCATGAGAATTCCAGCCTAAAGGTTTAATTTTTTTGAAAATTACCCGAGCACTAGGTAACTTTATATATACCTTTCAAGGAAGGGCACAAGGATGGCCTTGATCTGGTCATTGGCGAAGAAGTTTTGCTGGACGGGGGGCAGGGCCGTGTTGGTCTCCAAGTCAAACTCAATCGGCGGGGGTAGTTTGTGTCCATCCTGTGCGTAGATGGGAGAAAGTGGACATGGTGAATGAAGGTTTGCAACAACCCATGACACACATGATTCAATAACAAACAAAAACAAAAAAATTGGGACATTATTCATACTTGCCAACATTTGAAAGTCAGAAAACTGAACGCACATTGAAAGGGGGTCCAGGGACCCGCCGTAGCGTAGGGCCCCTTGTGGGGGTGCAGGGGGCAAAGCCCCTGAAGCTAAGTTTCTGCATGATGTTTTTTTTGGGGGGGGGCTATAAAAACTTCAAAAACGGAACAGTTTGCAAGTATGCAAACTACATAATTTGTATACACTACTTGCATTTATATATTCACTCTGTATTCTTCCACAATTTGTTTTATATGGCATTAAAAGATGAGAAACTGGAATCATCCGTGCCTAAGGCCCACATATTTGTGGTTTGGTAGTCCTACACTTTAACAAGAATTAGTTATGTGAAGTGTACAAGAAGAAAGAGCATAAATTTCTCTATTTTTAGAGCCCTATTTTGTTACTCTACCTGCTTTAGTTATTTTTTAATGATTTGTATTATTGCGTAAATCGCTATAATTTAGAAAAATCCTTAAATTGGCAACACATTGTGATATTTTAAAAACCAATATTGGCATTCAAATTGGCAACTTTGCGGCAAAGTCACTTCATATTTGTCTTAAATTATAACTACTAAATATTTTCCACCTATTTTTATGTCATTTATAGGTCGACAAAATTTAGGAGTTGCCAATTTGTAGAGGAAAACAATGATCAATTTTGCCTTAAAATAGCTCTCGTCCTTGATGGGTTAAAGAAAATCAAGAAAAGGGTGAGAGAAACTTACCAGCATCTCCAACTTGGGGAATCTTGAGCGACAGGCACTGAAAGAGAAGCACACATCATATCAGTGTTCTGTTTCCTAGCTATTGCAAAGAAATAATCTACTCTGATCTGCAAGGTCCCAGTATTTTGGAATAAACCTTTTCTGTTTTTTCTGGTTAATTTGGGGTACATATTGTGCAGCATTTCTTATACAAAAAATTACTCCCACTTTTGTATTCATGTGCAGCACTTTCCTGTACAGTGTACAATAAAACAAACTTGCATGGAGGGTGTTCTATCGGTTTTTTTGTAAGGTTTTTAAGCCAATTGGTTTGAATCCATAAAAGAATTTCCCCTTACAACAAAAGAAGGCCCAAATGGTCCTTTTAATATGTAATATTCTTATTGGCATTTTTCGTATTTTAAGCCGTTTTAGGAAAACGTGATATGCCAGTAGTTTTCTTTTCAAACAGATCCTAACCAATGACTATAATTATACTGTCCCCTGCATACGTACCTGACATGTCTCCTAGCGTGAAACCAGGTCCTTGCCTGGTCTGCAAATGTGACAGCAAATTGGCAACACGTAGTGGAGCACTATGGGATTTTCAATTTCTTTCTTTGTGTGTATTACAGGTTCATTTAAGTCAAACTTCTTATTCTAACTAATCCTGTATTTGCTACCTTCATTCTATTGTTAAAATATACTTAATTTGTAGGATTTTGTTTCAATTTGTTCTTTTATTTTAACCAAATGGAGCACACATGGAGCAAAGCTTTCTTTTTTAGTTTGAGAGGTTAATTTAAAAGAAAAGAAACTAAAGTACAGAGATGAAAGGGAAATGAAATGGCAACAAAGGACGAAGTATTTCATGATGGAGAAAAGGAGGCCATGACACATAAAGCAATTTTGAGTCACACATTTCAGAATCTATTACATTCTAATTGTTTTTTCTATAATCATGGTGGATACATTTCAAACTCCCAATATGGAATAACAACTCCTTTCCCCATATTTTTAATATCATTTTATTTTCTTCATCCAGTAAATGGGCTTTTCTGTTGAATCTCTTTTTTTTTTTTGTAGCTTGTTGGGCTTCATTTCTATGGAAACCAAGTTGTGCTTTACTCCTGGCAGAGCTGAACTTGCAGTCATCACATCATTTAGGACCGACGCACTTTCAAACAACGATGGCAAATCATTTTAGAAGAGATGCAGCATTTTCTAACGACGATGGCGAATAACCATGAAGATGTGGTCATTTTCAGGTACAAGCAGCAAAATGAGAGTGGAGGGGGTTGCTGGTTCCCGCTTGAGTGTCTGTCATAGGTTGCCCTCTTGCAGTGAGGATCTTACCCGTCATTGACAACTCCAAACGGTCAGAACCAGCAAACATTTGTTACCCTCCTATATTTATTCTCTCTCCAGTCGTCGGTCGTTGGAATCAGACATTCTTCCTTCACTTGTTTCTCTTCGCTTCCTTGGTCGAACGTTGGGAGTAGACTATACTCCATTTTTTCTTCTTTTTTTTCTTCATTTTAAATTTTTGTCTTCTCCTTTGCAGTCGATGATTGACGCACATTTTTTCTCTCCTTTCTTTGGTTAAACGTTGACATGTGACATTTTTGTCCCTCTTTCCTTCTTTCTCTTGGGTGTCCCTATTGACTTCAAAATAAAGTGCAGATTATCGTAAATGCCTTCTCAATACTTGAGAATGCATCACCACATGTATTGAGGTCTCGCATGTTAACATCATGCTATTGGTCAACTTGTTATTCTGCATACGATGAGATTTGGTGTGGTACAACCAACACCACATTGTGGACTATCTTGCCAATAATGACTCATTAATCAATGTAAAACCCTCAGATCCCTTGCTTCTTGCAAGTTTAATGGCAATGCCCAATATTTTTTTTTTTTTTTTTTTACCTCTTTAGAGTTGAGGTACTTCACTAAATATTAGGAGCTGAAAGATATCACCACAAAAATAAAATGCTCAACTCAAAATTGCTTCAGATACATACACCTCATTACCTCCATTTCATAAATATACAGCAGTTGTCCACAAAAAAAGAAAAAAAGAGAGAAAAAAAGCAAAGCAATGAAGAAGAAAATAGGGAAAACTGGTTTGACACACAACACACACAGGTTTATGTTAACCTACTAAATACTGTTTAATGACAAGGAACATTGCAACATTATATTGATAGTGCATGTATGGTGTTTGCCGTAACACAGTGAATGACATATCCAAATGCCTCGGCCTGTTATGTTCATTAAATGCGTAATTGAATCAAATGACGACAGGAGCAAGTGATATTTAGAGCTGTTCTATAGAGAATGGGTGTCAAAACTGAATTAAATTTCCTCCAACATGTTAGGTTTCCTTTTAATGTTTCATTGTATAATCAAATTATTTATTTATTTATTTTTAAATTTTATTTATGTTTTAATTAATTAATTTATTTATTTATCTATTTATTTATCTATATTCATCTTTGTTTGGTTTTTAGTTTTAATTTTACAAAATGTTTATTAATGTATCCAATTTTCCTTTTTCTTTGAGTATATTCTTTACACAAGATCTTGTTCCACTGAATGGAAGAAACTATCAGAAACACAGTACGTTTAAGTAACTCCCATGAACCAGAAATACTTGTAAGCAAGTTAGTTAAGTAATCCTTTTCAAAGATACACTTCAAAGAAAATGTAACAAACAGTTAATTGGCATGGCAGCAAACAGTCAGTGTGGTTTAGGTAATACAAGAGATCATCAAACCAACTGAATAAGGACTGTGACATTTTTGGAATCTCTGACAGACAATCTTGTTGGCAGACTGACTGTGTATGTCACATACAAATTTGTAGCAAACAATTCTGCCTCTTCTCCCTAAATTCTTTAAGGTATCTTCTTTAAGGTCTCCTCTTTCTTTCATGACTTGTTTAGAAAAACCCATTTGGGTTGTATATTGACTGAATATTGCACTTCAAATTGTTTTGCTTATGCTGTTTGTTCTATTATTCTATGTACAAATGTGTTTGTGAAAGAAAGAAATAAAATGAACCTTGAACCTTAAATAACCCAACTCCGTTTCTTCACAAATTCTGGTCAGTGAAAGCATGTTTTACCAAACTAACCCTATTAACAGCATACCCAGTCAAGAGATGAAAGAGTCTATAGATAGAAGATCGCGTAGGAAGTATTTTGCCAAACCATATCCGAGTAAAACAGGAGTACCCTCTATCTTTTCCACTGTTACATTATGCGGAGACTACTGTATCTGTTCAGGATGTGTATTACTACGTAGTACAGTATTGACAGAATACTTCTTATTTTTCAAAGAATTATGATGTGCACAACCATGCATATTTACTTTGAAGTGATAGAGAAGAATTTGCCAACTTCACACAAACAATATCAAATAAAAGAAAGAAATCAATACAAATTACAGGACAAGCTCAACTTAAATAGCACATTTTCTCTGATGGTCTAAAAAGACCATAGAATTCTGTTGCACATCTATATGAGGCATGCATGCAATTCAAACTAAGGAATGAATACGGACCCAAGAATTTGTTAACAATATGGAAATATGATTTCAAGAATGTATAATAACTATAAATGGGAGCAACACTTTGTTTTACACGATGGATTTGGGGGGAGGTGTTCTGACATTATAACAAATTGAAAATCAAGTCTTGTGGGGTAAAAACACATGATAAACTTGGCAATGGGTGAATATTGTGAATGAACTGAATGGAGATGTCTAATTCAGTTTTTGAGGCTTAAATAATTGGGGAGCAACACATGTGTCATCGAAGCTAATGCAAAGAATATAACACACAGATCTAGTATAGCATGTGAATAAGGTCAAAATAGAGCCAAATCGAGGATGTGATTTTTAAAGGGAACTAATTACCTGAAATTTACAATCTTCTGGTAAGGTGGACCCAGAGAACCTAACTTTCAATTGGTTGATTCGACATATGTGATATCATGGATGATCTATTCAATACTGCTTTTCCTTTTTTATCGTTTAAAATATTGTATTTTCGCTGCCTTCTTTTGATTGTCATAAAGAAGTGCTTCGCAACTAAGATGCCACAGCACCAAAGGATGCAGCCTTCTTAACATTTTTCACAGGAGGGTGGTGGGGTCGCACCCCCTCATTAACCCCCCCCCCCCCTTCCCAAGCCTTCTGGGCATCCTTCATATGTTCTTCTATTCATCGCCAGGGAGTGGGCGAGGGGGAGTGGGTGAGGTCCAAATCACACCCTCACCTCACCTCCTCTCACCCCATCCCACCCCTTTGGACAACCTCAGCCATACCTGATGTACGTGGTCTGCTCCCGGAAGTGATCGCACAGCGGGTTACCATCCAGAGTCAGCTCCTTCAGTTTCAGTCCCTTGACGTAGTCCAGCTCTGATTCGCTCTTCAGCTGAAACATCAATGCAGTCATTTTGATTCAATTCATTGGATTGAGAATGAATTTGTGCTCGTCATAACTAAATGCATAGTGCATAAACACATTGCAAATACATGTCTTTATGCGCTTCAAACCCACACAATCATCTTGCGCACCATCTCAACTCCCCTGGGAGCATAATAGCCAAGAGCAGCCATAACAGGCTAATCATCATCATCACCATCATCATCACCATCACCCTTTTACATCACCATCACCATGATCATCACTATCACCATGATCATTATCATCATCATCATCATCATCATCATCATCATACATCACCATCATCATCATCATCATCATCATCATCATTATCATCACCATCACCATCACCATCATCACCATCACCATCATCATCACCATCATCACCATCACCATCACCATCATCATCATCATCTTCATCATCATCATCATCATCACCATCATCATCATCATCATACATCACCATCATCATCATCATCATCATCATCATCTTCACCATCACCATCTGCATCACCATCATCATGAATATTGGTAAACTGACCATGTTCTTTGAGAGGTTGAGTGTGGAAATGTTTG
The DNA here is from genome assembly GCA_037951105.1 of Echinarachnius parma. Classification (NCBI taxonomy): domain Eukaryota; kingdom Metazoa; phylum Echinodermata; class Echinoidea; order Clypeasteroida; family Echinarachniidae; genus Echinarachnius; species Echinarachnius parma. Next base: position 12,154 of record JBAMJV010000897.1, on the reverse strand, counting down.
GCATCTTGAGAGCGATGTCCGACATGTTCCTCAGGCTGTACAGTCTGTTCGCGTCCAGGTGGAGTGCAGTCATCTAGCAAACATAGACAAGACTAAATTTTAGGGGGCTACTCTCGAATCTGATGGATATCACAAAATATTTCACATAATACCCTATGGTAATTTTAGGGGCTACCTACTGATTTCACGGGGCTATTTTGAAAATTAGGGGGCAATGTCGCCCTCAGCCCCCGTGTATTTCCTACCCTGGACAAGACATGGGGATCAAATTTATAAATAATTAGAGCAATTGACTGCATGCAGTCTACAAATATGTCTCCATCTTATATGGTACCCTTTGGCCGCGTGACCTAAAATTCAATAAGATTTTAGTGATGCAAGTGCATTAAAACTGTGTAACATCTATAGCGCATTATAATGAGCAATACATTCTGTATGCACTTAAATAATCTAACCTCCTTGGCCTATTTTTATTTTAGATATGTCACCCCTGTGACAACATTACCCCTAAATCTAATTGTTTCATTAGCCTCCTAAAAAAAACATGCAGGTAACAAGTTTCCTGGTAATGCAGTAACTGGTTCTTGAGGTATCGAGGTTATGAGCTTTTTTTGCATGTACATACATGAGCTATGAGCTTTGACCTTTGTTCTCATAACCCTAAAATGTAATCAGATCATTGGCTCCTCAAGATACATAATATAGTAGGCACCACGTCAACTGGTTCTTGAGAAATCACGATTATAGGCATTATCCGATACCAGAATTCCATACAAAATTGCAGGTAACTGTGAAATAAATACTGCTCATGACATTGATAAAAATAAAATCATGATCTGATCATCATTCATTAGCTAGTAAAAGGTAGGTTAAATTGATTATCTGCCTATCTGCAATGGTTATATGCACATCAATAAACTTGAGTGGATTAAAGCTAGAATAACGCACAATAACTCAGTGCGTTAGGCCGCCGTCTCTGGGCGATAGCGAGAATTCCCCCAAAACTCACCTCGGGAATGTTTTCACTGATGATTTTTAGGATGGTATCAAAGTGTGCAGGCCTGTCCACCACCAAAGTCAGTTTGCCTTTTAGATCTTAATCCAAACAAAACAAAGAATAACGAAAGTCAGCATACAATTATATTTATATACAATTTTACATTTTATTCTAATTCATATTAGGAATTAGTGCTGAGTCAAATCGAATATTTTGAATTTCGAATATGAGTCGTGTAAAAACGGTCGGATATCGAATATCCGAAATTTGAAGAAAAAATAAATAAATAAATTAAAAAAAATTAAATTAAAAAAAATACAGTGTGATGTTAGTGTACAAACTGCTGTCAAGATGAAATACTTCGATATCTCATCATAGATTCTTCTAAATTTGGCACTCACTATACCACTTGTATATTAATCCTCTTACCTTTGGTTTATTATTTGTTTTGTTTATTTGTAATTTATGTAAAATACCTAAATAACTTTTAACTTTAGCAATAGATAAGCAGGGTTCAATGTGCAATTTTCTGATCGAATCTATCGAATGGGGATTACAAAATTAAACGGGGGAAAAAAGAAGAAAGAAAAAAACAAATTTTTTTTTTTTTTTTTTTCTTTTTTTTTTCCCCCGGATATTCGTATCCGAAAATTTGTATTCGGTATCCGACCTTCACGGTCGGATATCGAATAGCCATTCGATTTGACTCAGCTCTATTAGGAATATAGGAACTTTGTATTTTTTTAAAATTGGTTATACAAGAATGAAACTGTCTTCAATAGGGGGAACATAATTAGACTCAATGAACATATTTTCTATCTGTATCTAAATTTTAAAAAATAAATTTAACTAGATTGATCTTCGACTGCGCGCAGTCGAAAATTATGCCTCCGCTATCACGCGATTTGAATATCCAGCATAAATTGATATGCACTGAATTAAATTTTTTTTTTTTCCATATATTTTGGGTCCTGTGACCTTGACCATATGACCCCCAACCTTTGATGGCTAAATTGGCTCCCTAAGAAACATTCAGGTACCAAGTTTGATTGAAATCTGACATTTAGTTCTTGAGATTTTGCCATTACAAGCCATTTTCACATATATATTGAGTCCTGTGACCTTGACCTTTGACCTCATGACCCCCCAAATATAATCAGATCATTGCCACCCCAATATGTACACTCATACCAAGTTTAAAATTGATCCGTCAACCAGTTCTTGAGATATAGAACAAGACATTTTTGCAAATTGAGCCCTGTGACCTTGACCTTTGACCTCATGAACCCCAAACTCTAATCAGATCATTGCCACCCCAATATGTACACTCATACCAAGTTTGAAATTGATTCGTCAACCGGTTCGTGAGATATCGCGAGAACGAGGCATTTTTGCATATATTGAGTCCAGTGACCTTGACCTTTGACCTCATGACCCCTAAAATCTAATCAGATCATTGTCAGCCCAATATGTACACTCATACCAAGTTTGAAATTGATCCGTCAACCCGTTCTTGAGATATCGCGAGAACGAAAACGGGACGGACGGACGGACGGACGGACGGACAACCCGAAAACATAATGCCTCCGGCCACTTCGCAGGCGGAGGCATAAAAACTTGAGTTACAGTAAACCTGCACATCTACCACTGGTAACTGCTCTTACTAGGGCAGTTATTCCAGGGGGTGTTTTACAAAGATACCAAGTCAAACTTAATAATAATAATAATACAAACATTTGTATAGCGCAGCTACTATAAATATATACTCTACTGCGCTTATAAAAAGCTCCTTTTAAGTGAACAAAAACAAACAAAACCAGAACGCATAAACAAACAATCTTATGAAAAGGCCTGCATAAACAAATGAGTTAACACTAAGTTGGACTTACAAATTATGGAAAGCCATTAGTAGCTTTGGAATTTAATCTATTCAAGAGCCCAAATGCAAATATTTGTAACTTTCCACAAAATTTCACATCAATCACTTGGAAGTCTCTTTGATAAAAGAAAATGTTCATGATTGGTATTAAAATGGTAGGCCTGTTTAAAGAACTTGTTTAACAATTTTACATAGAAACTAATGGCTTTCCATAATTTTTGAGTCCAACTAAGTGCTAAGTTTGACTTGGGATCTTTGTGAAACACCCCCGGTTCCAGTGAACACAGGCAACAGCGAGTGAATGCTCTTATCACACCAAATATTCTTACTTGGAAGAGGATTTGACTTGGCTTACACAAAAATAAATCCTTCTTCTATAATCTATTGGCACAGACTCTTACCTTGGTCGTTGTATAGATTGCCGAGATCCAGTGACTTCGCCGAGGGGTCGTACCGTCTGCTCATGACTTCCTTTAAGACCTGTAGTTCCTTCTCATCCAGTATGGACTTGATGGGTGGCCGGCAAGGCTTAGACAAGATCACAACCTTTAGAGAGAGATGGGAGATCAGAACAGGCAGAATTATTTAAGACTAGTGTCTCAGCTATAATAAGTATGCAATATATACAGCTTAATGGCATTTATAGGTTACTAATTTTAGAACAATGTACATCGCCTGACAGAACAAATTCTGTGGGCAAGAAAGAAATACGAACAGATACAAACAGATTGAAAATTTGGCCCTCCATTTGGTGTCTGTTACACTATCAGGTGATATGTGACATGGGCTTATGCACCAAACAAATCACATACAAAATCATTTTTTTTAATTACGAAGATAGTATAGCAAAATTTGTAGGCAATGTAGGCAAATGAGTTTTTATTCAAATAAATCCTACCTTGTGACCAGATGGTGATGTTATCCGTTTACTGACATCCCTCAAGGCGTTGCCAGTTGCCAGATCATCCACATAGAAGACAGCACTCTGACGATCATAAGAAAACTGAAAACAAATAAAAAGAAGACAATTTCATGTTAAAGGGGACCACCAGGCAAAGAACAACACATAATTATATGTTTTGGTACAGTTGTGTAATATCAAATAGATGCCCAACACTTTGCAAAGGGTTGTGTAATTCATAAACAATGCAATAAATTTCCACTACTTACAGAACCATTATGGCCTCATGGTTCTGTATGCGCCAAACGTTTTGAGAGTGCGCCCATTCTAATCAAGCGTACGTTTGGAGACAATAGATTCACGGACGATGCGTTCGTCTTAGACAAAAGGTAGTCTCCGTATGCAGACCCATGAACACATGTTGTGGTATATATGGTGCTGCGTTTTCCAATTTGCACAAAGCACAATTTTCAATCTGTTCGTCTACGTTCGTATGCATTTCTTGTCGGGCGATGCACGTTGCTCTTTTCAGCAGAACGTTTTGTACATGAAGCAATGGAGAAGACTTTCACCATAGAATAATTGGATTTCAAAAATGTTATATCTGTCAGGTCACATGTGACTGGGCCTTAAAATGCATGCAGCATTTGAAAAAAGCCCTCAAAAAGAAAGTTTAGATTTGTGTTCCTTGCTGCTGTGTCAGTGAAAAGTCGGTTGACAGATTAAAAAGAAAGATAGATTGTATGTGCTACAAACTGTGACTAAGCCACCAGGGAGTGCTACTTACATCCAGTTTTGATTTGTAAGTCCCCTTTATAGATAAGAGGGTATAAATACTGACTTTGTCCTTCAACACTTCCTGCAATAAACAAATAAATACCTCTTTGGGGATGAAAGGCTCCTTGCATATATTCTGGATGGATTTGATCAGCCACTCCTTCTCGTTGTTCTTGCCGTAGGGTATCTGTCCAATGTTCAAAAAGGATAAAAGATAAATACATCAAATTCAAGCTTCCATACCAACTGTTCTTGATAGTAGCCCAGGCTGGTTACCAAAATTTAACTTTAATACATTCTTTGCTGGACCAAAGTAAAGTCAGCGGGCAACTATTTGTTTCGGGTCCTGGCTAAATCTACATTCACACTTTAAGCTAAAACGTCGCCTTTGTATATATATTTATCATTATATTCCACATACTAATAATCTTGCTCTTCGATTGGTCAAAAGGTAATCACGTGATGAAACATAGTTTCGCCCATCATTGATGGGAGAAGAAAACTTAGTTACACTGTTTAGATATCTTGGGTGAAAGTGCGTTGCACTCACTAGATAATTGGTAACGTACTATCTACACCCCGCGGTTGCATTGAATTGCTGTGGAGAATGTGTATTCAAATTCCGTACTATTCAGCACACCATAGAATTAGAAGTATGACTCCAACACGGCCGTTGTAGGTACCGGGTACAGTATGTCCGCTGCATTTAATACGGGATTTGAATAGCCACACACTGCACGGTCAATTCAATGCAACCGCGGATGAGTGGCGCGAATTACAAATGTAATGCGTACATACATACGTACCATGCACTGTATGTATCGTACACCGCTTGCCATGACTCTATTTGACGTTTAGACTTTAGAACGTTGACTTTTGAACCGTTTTAGTGTTTCATCATCATTAATTACAATTTGTTTGGAGTCTGACTTGGAGTTGGAGTTCACTTTCATTTTATATATACCCAAGTGCTAGCCTATAGCCTTAGGCTATGGAATTTTCATGGAGTTAATCGGAATAGCATTGTTGGTAAGTAGATCAAAGTCTAGTACTAGGCCTAATTAAAACATTACAAACAGTTAGATTGTGGGCAATTCCAAGCAAACATTGACATAACCACTGAATTTTCAAATTCGTTGTACCATAACAAATTTGGTATCAAATGAAAGCTAAAAGATTGAACTTTCCAAAAATGCATTTTGTTTTTTAAACAAAAAAATTGTAAACTATTATTTAATTGTTAATATACAGGGAATAATTTTCCTGGTATCGCATCGCAATTTGCTATGCATTTTTGCATGACTGCTATACAAAATATCTTTTGTGTAGCAGTTTTCTTCCATATACGTGTACAGAATTTCAGTTGAAATATCTACCCATCGGCTGAAATTGCTAATCAAATTTTGAGAGGAAAATTTTCCCTGATATATAGCATAAATTAATTTTCAGTTATTTTCACAAAACATTCCATTAAATAGTAAGCATAAAAGAACTGCGAAAAGGAGTTTTCATAAAATTTTATTTCAGTGTTGATAGGATCATTGCTTCAGTTTTTCAGATAAACATTGATTTCGTCATTTTCGCTCTTCGTTCCGCTTCAGTGACTGTCTCATTTACAGTCATCAATATGTCACGGCGTTACACTAAAAACAGATATTTTTAATATTTCTGGAAAAATATGAATGGGAATGAAATAATTTTTTGTTTTCTCTGTATTAGCCCATAGGGCTATAATATGCATGCTGAATAGCAGCATTATCTTTTACCACTTATTAATATAATCAATATCAATTTGGTCACGGCGTTACGTTTTGTGTAACGCCGTGACGCTACCTACTGGATTCCCATTGACATAACACAGTAGACATAATCAAATAGTGTAAGATATTTTTTGTAGGTATGCTTGGGCATTGCTCATGCTATAATTATATGAATAGGGTCAGTTGATAATGTTTCAATCTCAAAGTTACCCGAGTCATGTATGTGTATGGGTTGTACGTCCGTCTGTCTGTATGTGCATCTGTACATCAGTGTTCTTTTTTTTGCAATATCTCAAGAATCGTTGGATGGATTTCGTTCAAACTTTGTACAATCCATGTATTTAGAGGTACGGATTATTGGATATGATTTTGGTCCATGAGGTCAAAGGTCAAAGGTCACATAGCTAACAAATATGCAAAAATTATATTATTATCAAGATAGTTTGAGAATCCTTGAAGGATAACATGATAATAATACTGGTATGCGTCCAGTGAAGTATATGACCTGATTAGGGAATGGGATCATGGGAGGTCATAGGTCAACAGGTCAAAATATTGTTGTTTTTTGTTCTTACAATTAAGTTCCAGAATCAATGTTAGAAAGAGTACTGTAGGTAAAAGACAATTTTCTGAAACTGTTTGGGGCACAGGTCAAAGGTCACTCGGATAATTACCAATTCAAAAACGAACATTTACTAACTCTGAAATCATGTTACATGAAACAAATCACTTGCAAATATGCACTGTGCAGACCAAAAATTAAACATTTGTATGTTATTTTGAGAAACAAGGTCAAAGGTCAGATGTCAAAGGTCTCATATTTCATTGTTACATTTAAGTATGTATGTTGGTTTTAATATTTGATGGTTCCATTAACTAACTTCTGAAATAGATAAGAATTTCAATTATGTCCTAAAAGATTTTTTGATCAATAGAGGGCGCTGTGCTGCAAATTTGTGTCATGCGGATGATCATTTAATAGCATCTTGGTTATATCACCCATTCATCTAGTTCTTTATTGATTCTGGATCACTACATTAAAATTATATCATATTATTCATCTCTTTAATATCTCCCATATATATAACATGTACAATTCAGAGGTCACGGCGTTACAGTCACGGCGTTACAGTGCATAGATACATTTATGATATCATATTTACTATGAGCATTGGATTTTTTCTACATTTTTATTTGGATGTTCTAGCTTGATGTCTAGTACAAAGAATCAATGTGACAAAAGTGCAGAATGTTCCTGTAGTTCACAGAGTTTACTTAGTTTCTTAGCATGTAAGAAACCCATGTCTTTTTGCCGTCACGGCGTTACGGCAGATATTGATATTCATAATTAATAATTTATTGGGAATTTTGGTTTTCTTGCCTATTGTAAATTATTGGTAGGATAGTGGTTACAGATGCATATCAAAAGTTGGTTCTAGATATTTAGATTTTATGAGTTATTTGGACTTTCATTGTGAGAAACACCCTCTGACCGTCACGGCGTTTGCTTGGAATTGCCCTTGTCTTTCTCGCTTTCTCGTAGACTATAGCTACCAGTGAAATGTTTCCAATGTAGAATATAAAGCAAATAATCACCTTTTGGTTTCAGGCGATGGGACAAACCATCACTTCCTCGGCGATCTGAATGTATACGCTATCTTTCCTCAGCTTCGCTTCGGAAAGATAGCTACATCCAGATTGCCTTGGAAGTGATATTTTGTCCCATCACATTCAGCAACGGTAATTATTTGCTTACTATCATAAGTTTATTCCCTCACACTAAAAGAATCATCAGTGTAATTTTAAAACAAACAAAAATGCAAACACTATGAAAAAACTAAAAGATGTCTCATTTGTTTTCCTTTTGGACGCAAATGTAATACATTGTTTTGTCTTTCCTAACGATTTTCATTTAATTATGTCTTCAAAACTTGGTTCCATAAATTTAACTTAAAATGTCTTTCGTTGCTATAGTAAATGGCATTTCTTTATTAAAGAGGTTTGGTTTCTACTTTTTAAAATTAATAACTACTTTGAACAAATAGAAGACTATTTAGATAATGACTGTGATATATAGATTCAACAGAGCTGGACATTAGGCACCAAATACTATCCCCTTATGAATACATCCTCAACCCAGCTAGCATACATTGTTCACTCACAGTAATTTTGCACCACGTCTCTTCTCCCTGCCTGGAACCTTCCCTGAATGGGACCCCCAGCTTTGACATCACCCCTTGAGAGCCTCCATCTGGATACCTCTTGTCACCACCCTGTGGCCTCCTCTGGTTCCCTTTCGGTCTCCGATTTCCGTACGGATTACTGGCGAATAAAGAAACGATTGGGGAGAAATGTAATACCATCTAATGGATTTAATACTTAAAAAGATAATTTATGTATGTCTCAATGTTTGACTAATTAATAAGCATCATAACCCTTTGTTGGCTTCCTCTGTTAAATGTGTGGTAAGAAGACATTTATAGGTGCTTGATGACTTGCAGTTTTGCAACTGAAAGGGTCATTAATGATATTAATTTAATGTTTCATAATATATTATGACGACCGTAAGCCATTGCAGGTCTCTTTAAGTCTCTGACTTAACACAGGGCTCCACACTTAGATTTTTTGTCAGTGGCCCAGTCGGGCCAATGAAATAATTTCTTCCCCTTTTCTGGTGGCCCGAAAGAAAAATATACTGGCCCAAAAATGATATTTCAAGAGTAAACTTTTTACTTTTCAAAATATCACTCTTTCCTGATCAAACATGTGATTATAGAAGAAGTATGATATGGAAGAAAACAAGATTTTTCAATTGTCAATGTTGCGTTAACAAATCTGCTTGCCCGATCAGGCCACCAAAGTATGACTTTTATACTTTCTTGCTGGCCCAAAATGCAATTCACTGGCCCCGGGCCAGCGGGCCAGTGCGAGTGTCGAGCCCTGCTTAACATATGGACTGCTATAGAAGGAAGTACTTTACTTGATACAGCTAAATGCAGCTTTTAACATTTATATCTCAACATGCAAACATTATTACTGCATGTTATTCAACATTTACTACTTTATTGTTATTTTGGGGAAATACTCACTATCTGGCATTAGGCTTTGATGAATCTCCATCTTCCATTGACACATCATCATCTTCAAGTCTGGACCTTGGCGTTGGCTCATCTCTCTGTTCTCGTCCTCCTCCACCACCACCACTACCACCACCAATGTTGCTACCACCTCTGCCTCCTCTCCTCCTGTCTCTCCGGCCTCTACCACCACCACTACCACCTCCTCTCCATTTACCCCCACTACCTCCACCACCTCCTCCTCTTCCTTCTCCTCCGCCTCTCCCTCGTCCTCTGTAGCTACCACTGTCCCTGTATCCGTCATCGTAGCGATCATTGCGATTATAGTCCCTGCCACCTCTGCCTCTGTAACTGTCCCTGTCACTACCTCTCCCTCTGAAGTTTCCTCCTCTGTCGTCATACCGGTCACCTAACCGGTCATTCACATTACCTCCACTACCCCCTCCTCCTCCTCCCCCTCCTCGTTCTTGTCCACCTCCCCCACTTCCTCCTCCACGCCAGTGGCCTCCTCCTCTTGGTGGTCCCCTTGATCGGTCATCATGTTCTATAACAATGGCAAAAACACAATTTGAAAACAAATGTATTGAAAAAATAAAATTTCATTCAGGGGGCAAATTTAAACTTCTTGCATCAAAATTGCACTTACACATTTTCTGGGGTCTTTTTGGCATTTGTGTCTTGTTTAAATTATAGTAGGGCATGGATTCTCATCATTCTCTATAAAGAGATACAGTTTTGGTCCAGAGGGCGCTTCAAGAAATACATTATTTGTACAATGTACATGTAGGTAATGACAAATGAAGTGCAATATATGAAAAAGTATGATCTGAATTGAATAAATGTTGGGCCAAAAAATGTCAGTCCTTTTTAGTCGACAGAGCTCTTCTTTTTGAATGACAACAGCCTTCTTTCACAAGTTTAGCCATTTAATATGTTGTTCTACTATTTGAGCATGTTATAGAATTATTTATTTATAAAATTAGTTTTAATGATATATGATACAAGTTTTAATCATAACTAAAATTCAGTTGACCAGAACTGTACTATCCTGACTACAATGTAGGTCAGCATTGCCAGAATTCATTCATGAATTGCAAAAAATCATCCACCTTCCAACATGTATTTCATTTAACATCTTCATCGCATGGGGGAAAATATGGCAGATCATTACACATCATACATGTTCATAGAGCAGGTCTCAGAATTTTAGCCACCAGGGAAAATTAGTTGGAGACTTTAAAAATCATCGAAAATTTATATAAACTTTACAAGTTTACTCACACACATCTAGAAAATAGTGCAGATTCCGATGCTATTTTACGTTATCGGATTTGCAATTTATATTTCATATTTTGAGATCATATTCATAAGATATGGTCTTCGAATTCGCGCGCTGTTTTGTTTTTCTCTGCACGAGATCGCGGTGTTCATTGAAACCGGCACTCTACTCCCATTGACAATTCACAATGCACGCAACTCACAATTTACTATTTTATTTTTAGTGCGATGCATTGCCATTGCCCAGTGTTGGCATCATTTCACAAATTTACTCGTAGTGGACGATCTATTGACTACGCATCAATTCTCCTCAAAACTTTGGCCTTTGCAGATTCTAAGTATAGCGCGCAAACACAAATTTTAAGCGGGGTGCCGGGGGTACCATAGTCCATACAGACAAAAAACTCACTCAGTCCGACAGTGGCACAGTGCATTGGCATTGCCATTCAATTACTCCCCAATTACTAGCAAGCCAATATTTAATGCATGCAATGGCAATGCGCATGCAATGGCGCAGTGCATGCAACCCAATGCAATGATCAGCTTCATTGATAAATAGATTCATAAATAGGCATCCAATATCATGAATTTCTTGCGTTCTAGTAAATAAAGTGCATGAAATAATCGATCAAAATTTTCTATAAACTCACCGTAATAATTCCTGCCACCTCCTTTTGATGCTGTTACCTTAAAATCTCCATCTCGACGATTAAAATTTGACATTGTTACTTGCGGTGAATAGATTCCGATCCGTGTCTTACGTCTCCGCTACGTACATCCGGCGTATATAACATGCATGCAGCATGCAGCTAGCTAGCGATGGCATATTATGGGGGCCGCTACCGAATACCGTAGACAGAGAAATCCACCTCGTTATGAATAGTCCAATGTATTATCAGGTCAAGGATGAAAAAAAAATTGTGAGAGAACCCTCGAAACATTGGCTAATTTTTCGGACTAGGGGGCCGCATATCATGCATGCGCGCGGGGGGGGGGGGGGGGGGGGGGTTACTCCAAATTACCCACCAACTATTATTTTGTTGATACGTTGGATGTGATTATTTTGTTGTTGTCTGTCTTTATAAAAGTTTAGAAACCCATAGCCTATAGGCTACAGCCCGAGGGGGGGGGGGGGGGGGGGGGGGGGGGGGGGCACTCATGTATAATGTAAGACGGGTAGTCTATGTGCCGCTTAAAAGAACCCCGTTTTCACACCCGATTGCCGCTCTAAAGATACCAGATTTTCAAAAATTGCCGCTCCATAGACCCCCGGAATGACTTGGCTAGGTAGTTGAGTAGCGCCAATTCCATTATTCTTCTTCTAGTCAGCTCCTTGGACCACCGTTTGAGCCTTTTTGAGGGTTTCCGTAGGTCTTTGGTAGCTCCAAGTCTATGTATTTTGTAGTTTTAGTCTGCTCCTTAGACCCCTTAACTCTGTTTCAGGGTTTGTGTAGCTCCAAAGACCCTATATTTTCTGCTTGTAGT